>SNQJ01S0001320.1:0-10278 GCA_010110895.2 Picea sitchensis | reverse complement strand
ATGGGCCTAAATGTACATGTAATGTGTAAATATATATGTAATAGGGTTGGCCTATTAGTAAAGGGGCCTCATGTGAAAGTGTGAATAACTATATATAGAGACCATGTATTACTTATTGTAGACATGTGAATTGTGATGTATGGATGTATTTGGTTATGTGGAGGGTGTTCTCCTATTATTTAAGAAGTTATTATGTAACTTATCTATATTGGAGTTGTGATCCACACTCACATTGTTGTACATGGTGTATACTTTTTTTTAGTTATGGTATCTTAATAATTTGGATCATTACATCAGCCATGTAGAATATTTCATGTGTATTATTCCATTCTCACATTGAATTAGTACAATTCATCATCCTTTCATTCATTATTTTCTCTCCCTCTCTAATTCTTGTGAAAGATTTGTGTGAATTTATACTAGATAGGTTCTCTATGCATGGTTCACCAAAAATTCACATGGTATCAAAGCCCATAAGTTGCTAGGAGAAAGGTGAACACGAACTCATTTGCAAGTAAAAAATATTGCAGAAGTTAGAAATAATGGATTTCCCCCCATCAACTCTTATTACGCCACACAATTATTTTGAGTGGAAGCTAAAAATTCTACTTCAAATTAGAGGTAGAGGCTTGTACTAAATAACCATGGCTATATAGACAAAACCAACATCAAAATAGAGAAATCCAAATACTTCAACCGCATGGATGAGGCCTTGGATCTCATTTTCATGTCAATGTCTCTTGAGCTATTGTTTCATGTTGAATATTATACTACTCCAAATGAGACTTGGACCACTCTGGAAAGTATATTTGGAAAACAAAACGAGATTAGAGGCCACATGATTGAGATTTATTTGAATTCATTAGATCTAATAATTTTTGATAATATATAGGACTTCTTCACGAAGTTCAAGTCCCTTTTGTTAACACTAAGTAAATTGCCTAGGATGAGGAGGCAACTCACAAAGGTAACCACATAACCAATTTAGAACTGAAGCTAGCCTTTCAGTTTTGAGAGGGATCTCTCTTATCACTTTGTCTCTAAAGATGAATCTTCTTTGAATATCAGTGGCTAGGTTTTTGAAAAGGTGAAGGAATTTTAAATATTTGCTGGAAAGAAGAAAGGGATTTATTTGGGCAATGGAGTCAATCTTTGAAAGCAAATGAAAACTATGTCTGGTAAATAAAAATCTCAAGGAAGAAAGGCTAGGTAGGCAATGATCTTTTAGTTTTTTAAATTGATATTATAGAATGGAAGAAAGAGGAAAACATATAACAACATTCAGAGCACCATTAAGATGAATTATGATGAGTTAAGAAAGAATAGGCAGTGTTTGAATCGCTAGAATCTAAAACACCTTTTAAGATGAATTTCATACCATTTGATATCCAATTCAAACATATGAGCATAAGAAGATGAAAGATAGAGGAAAAAGAAGAACATACATGAAGGAAAACACACTTCATATCATTACCACTAGAATCTTTGGTATGAAAAAGATCTGGACATATGCACTAGCACTTCATCCAAATTCATAAAATTGTATACAATGTTCAATGCATAGTTTCCCTCTGTACTTCTTCCAACCTCGAATACATGAGAACTTACAATATTTATACAACAATCGATTTCATTCGGTTTGAATCGATTACACTAGAATAGAAAATTTTAGTTCACAAAATCTGGGATTTGCAGATATTCCTGCAGTTTGGTCCTTTATCTTTGTCCTTTGAATTTGATTGTGTCTTCATTTGATTTGCTACCTTTTTGTTGACAACTAGAAATCATTTACTTGATCTTGGGAAATTATATTTGGTATTTCCCAACTTGACTATTTCATTCCATTGTAATTTGTAAGGAATCTCATAATATATCATTTCTTACATTAAAATTTCCAAGTCAATACAAGTGGCATAAGACATGACAGGTAGATCAAGTTTGATTGTCTTAAACTGGTTTAAAATTTCAAAATCTGTACTCAACTTATCAACTAAAGTATCCCCTTTCAAACCCTCCTCCAGGGTTTCAAATTTTGAGTGGTCCATTATTGACTGAGTCAAGAGTGCATTATATTCTTCTTGATCATGCAACTTACCTTTACCATCCCAGAATGATGGAAGGCCCTTTATGAATAATTCTTCAACTAAATTCTTAAAATCTTGCACACTTTGTTCCATATGTGTTGCTTTATTCTGGATTGATTTCAAAAGATTATGTTTTTCAATGATACTTATGGCCCAGATGATCAATGCAGTCCTGTATTTTACCCCAATGGTCTGAAGAAATGTAGGAGGAATTGAGTTAAGAAGATTGATGGTATTTTTTTTCCAATCATATGGATTTTTGGATAAAGTCTCATTAACAACAATGCATCTATGTTTGGATGTGATTGATATATTATCCTTATGATTTACAAAATTCAAATATGATATAAATTTAGTAGCCACAACCGCTAAAGAATCCCATATGATATGTTTAGCTCCTTGCATAAGAATTTTACCTCTTAATATTGAATTCAATTTATTAATCCTCTCCTACAAGGCTACATTTTCCTTTTGAACTTGGGATATATTTTCATCCTTTGTGCGCACTTCCTGCTCCAATTGCTCCATGTTTTCCTTTAAGTCTCTGATCTCTCCTTCTTTTAAACTGACTTGTGACATATCCTAAAAAATGTCTTCAATAGTTGATCCAGTTCCTATAGCAGGGGCTAAAACCATGGCTCTAGTCACCAACTCTACTTTTTCTTGAGACCATTTCATCTTTTCATTTTCCAGTTGTAAAATCTTAGCCTTATAATCCAATACTTATTTCCATAATGTTTCTTTTTCCTTCTCTAAAGCTACTAATTATGTTGTTTGTGGATGTTTTGTAGTAAGCATCCTCAAATTTTTCTTCAAACTCTGAATTATTTTATCTTTTTCATCCAGTAAAGACTTCACACCTTGAGAGCCTTCAGAATCAAGCCTTTTAATTTGAGTCTTCCAAGCTTTGTTGGATGTTTTTTCTTGTCTTAGTTGTTCTTCTAATTTTGCAGCTAAGGAAGTCAGCTTTAATTTTTTCAAATTTAAACTCAAATAATCAGAATACAACAAATCACTAGCCTTCTTATGGAATTGCAATTTGTTAGGGACACTTATATTGTCATATTCAATTTTAATATCAGATAATTTATCCTCCTCTACAACTGCAATATTAAAAGTTTTCTTTTTAGTATCCCTCACAACAAACAAGGAATATTTCTGTTGAGAAACTTTTTCCACTTCAGGAAACACATCCCTCATTTCACTGAAAGCTACATTTCGTTTTTCAACATATTGTTTTGCTAGGCCTTCTCTGGACTGATAGATTGTATCAAGTGCTTTATCAAAATAATATTTTTTTTTGTGAAAGGCTCTTGAGCCACCTTCACTTTCAAGCGAACTTCTTTCCTAAATTTCTACAATACTAGTACCACTTTCCACAATGTTCAAATTCACTTGATCTCTAGGTCCTTCATCTTCCAAATCTACAATCTTCTTTGGATGAATAATTTTCATCTTCTTTTTAGCAGTTTGTTCAACATCAATATCCATAGTCTCTGAAATACTTATTTTGATGTACACACTGGCTTTGGGAATTTTAATCACTAACTTTTGAGGAGATTTCTATGTTTGTACTTGCTACAAAGGTGCTTCCACATCAATACACACTTCCAGATTAGCTAATTTGTCAAAGCCTTCAACATACTCATGTTAATATGGTGAATTTTTATTGATCTGTTTTCTCTTGGATATGATCTGATGTGGATCATATTTTCTTTCTTGTATTTCTAAAAAATCAAAATATTTGAGTTTATCCTTAACTTGTGATAAACATGATATGGAATTAACAACAAAAGGACCAATAACAAAGGGGAATTTAATGCTAGAGGCTCCGTGCAATTTGATGAATTTCTCTATCTCAGAGATGATTCTCTGCCTGATGAACTCAAGAGAAAAAATCCTGGGAGTTAGGAAAACAAGTAACAAGTAAGGAGACTCATGAAAACCATATACCCAAATCACTGTTGAATGCATAAAAAGTACCTAGTCTCTTTATTTTTTGGATTTGGCTACAGGTGAATCTTCATATCCTCCAAAACTCTAGGTAAACTTGAATTAAAAATCAGAGAATAGATTCTTGACACGACCTTATTGATGAATATGAGCAAAGTGATTCTTTTACATTCAGTATATACAAAATTTGATTAAGGGATTTCTCCATGGTTAGTTGCTAAGAAAACCTTTAACATATATGTATAATATCTGAAATGTCTTAAAGCATGGAAATTAACTAGCTTCTTGTGAATGGTGTCAGCTAGGAATTCATCAAAATTAATTCGGATTGACTGACTAGACTCTGATTTGAAAAAATTCAAAAGAAAACCAAGAATTACTTCAACAACATATTTATCACTATCTAGACCTAGGACCTGAATCAATAGGGAACAAACCCACTAAACTTCAATGACCATCATGTTGATACTCATTGGTAAGGACAGACTCTCTGACATTTGTTCAGGTTTAATGATTTGTTGTAGAAATTGACTTTTGAGCTCTAGATGACATTCTCTGTAAACCCTAATCATATTTTCTTCGTTGAATGACTTAGAATTTATGGAAAAAACTTATGGTATATTGAGTGACTCTCGAACTAAAAGATTGTCTATTCTACACATGACTTGAGAATCTTGTTTATTTACAATTACTCTTTCTACATGGGAATGTTTCTCAACGCACCAACCTACGAATTCAGGAAATGGGAAAGAAATCTCGACAACATATGGGACAATGGATTCCTGAACTACTTCTAAAAATGGAATACTCTTTCCCTTTATATCATCCAAGTTGATTCGAGACACAAAAATGAGGGAAATAGTTATATAAGGATCAAATAAATCTACATCTATGTCAATTAGGGCTTCCTCATTACCTTCAGGGTCTTTCTCTACTACTGACAATACTATGGGATCCATTGCGACAAGATAAATACTTGGAAGTGAACTATAATGGTGCAAAGTTGGGCTACAACAAAAGTGGAGGTTGTGACAATGTTCCAATGGTTCCCGTGTTTGAAAATAATAAATAATGAAAATATCACATCAACACTTTATACTTTTCAATTTGCGGAGATGCGGATTGGTGGTTTTGGAGCAACCCACTTATCATTCCACAATCAACCCGACATTGACACATACCCCTTAATGAAAACTGTGGTTTGGATTGTGGGACCACCTTTCAAAATTATCCCCCGCACAACTTCAAATTCTACAATGCTTCCTAGCTATCGATTTTGATGGATTGTGATCAAAGTTATTTTGGGCCCGATCTAATTGATTTCTTCTCCAAACTTAACTTCTTTGTGTCATTTTTAATATTCCTGTCAATTTTACATGCCTCCAAACCATTTAGCACCTTTGCTAATTTTAGAACCCTAACCCTAGGAAACCAATTTTTTTATTGGTGAATAACATGGGCTCCAACTGGGGATGGCATCCTCCTTGCAAGGCACCAAAAAACTGTAGATCTAGTAGAATTATTCATTGGGATATTGTTGAAACTTTATGAATTTTTTCTTAAAAATAGAAACCTGCATACCTTATCTATTTCAATTCACACCAATAATCTGCAACAAACCTTAGGGCCTTCTCTTAGGGCTTCAAATTCTGTTGATATGAAAAAACTTAAAGTGATCTATCTTGAAAAATAACAATGGTTATTTACAATGAAATGGGAAAACCAAATACTTTTAAGAAAGGTAGTGTTTGAGAAACCTACCATTTACAGGTCCTCCACCGATGAGATTTACATTGAGCTCCTGCAAAAAATAAGCATTTCTCTCATTACAAGCAAAAATTATGAATGGTCCCAGCCAGAGGTAGTTAAAATGTCCATGCTTCCCTTTATCTTCATTTCTTGCATCCCACTTTAGCACCAGATCATCTACCTTGAAATCATCAACCTTTGTATGTCTGTCAAAAACCCTTTTCATTTTCTCCTGATGCAGTTGTGAGATTTTGAACACTTTTTCTATCATTTGCTACACATGGATCATTTTATTTATCCTTCTTTGAACATCATTTGGTTCAGCTTCCTATTCTTGCAACAAATTCATCACTGTAATCCCTAATGAAGTGGGGAAAACTGCATCTATGCCATATACAATTTGAAAAGAATATGTAGCAATAGACCTCTTGGTGGTGATCCTGTCATCCCATAATCCATAAATAAGCTTCTTGTGCCAAGCCTTCTTGTTTTCCTATAGAATATTTTTAATAATTTTGTCAAAATCTTGTTTGATGAATCAACTAATCCATTACCTCAAGGGTAGTAAGTCATGGAATGTCCCAGGGTTATGTTGTAATCACTGCAAAAATTTCCATTCTCTTGGAATTAAATGTTGTTGCATTATCAATTATGATTTTGACCAGACAACCAAACCTAGACAGAATGTTCCTTTCAAGAAATTGAATAATAACAACATCAATAACTTGCCTTGTTGGAACTGCTTCAATCCAATTGGTGAAGTAATATGTAGTTATCAATATCCACTTATGTTGAGATGAATATGGTGGATGGATCTTGTTGGAATAGGGGCAGACCCAGGGTTCAACGCTCAAGAGCACACCAACAAATCCCTAACTACCGACCCTTTTGGTAACACCTGTGAAGCAAATGAAGTATCACCCGAGGTAGAGGCAGGGGTGGTTGCAAGACTCAGGTGTCTGCAACCTTAGCTGGGACACATATATGTGATTCTATCCTTATAGGGAATTTATCATAGATCATTCATCAGTATTTAACCCTTATTATACTTCGCAGACAACACAGATCTTCGCGGTGAATACTCAAATGTACATTGTTTCAACATTTACCCTTAGTAACCCATATCATATCTAGTAGATCTGCACTAAGAATCCTTATACTATCATATATATATCTAAGAATCACAAAGAATAAGTAGATCTATCTAAATATATCAAGGCACTTAGAAAATAAAGAGATAAACACTTCAAGCCGAAGCACAAAGAATCACACACACATGTACGTGGTTAACCACCCCCCCCACCACTTGGGGCTACGTCCACAAGATCTTCTTCTTTATTAGTATCTTCAATCATCAGTTACAACACAGAGCCTCAAACCCTTCTTCGCATAGGACAAAAGATCTGCGCAGCTCGCTAGATCCTTCTTCAGCACAAAGCCTTCTACAAACTCTTACAAAAACTTGCACTTAGCTCTGCAAGCCTCTTACAATCATGCACGGAGCATCTATAATCCACATCCGATCACACACATACAACTACTAGCACTAAGTCATCGACCATCCTTACAGTGCCTAAGTATCTATTTATACATTACAAAAGTGGGCCTAAGCGTGGGTAAACCCACGGGCCAACATCCCTTTCCCATTAAATTAACCCAAAACCCTAAAAGAGGCCCAAAAGTGGACTGAGGTCCCGTGATCTCTGCTTTGCCAGACACTCCATCTTTGACAAGGTGTTGAATTCCAAAAATGGTCAATTATGACCAAGTGTTCCTCAAAACTTGGTCAAGGGCCAACAGGCCCCCAACACTCACCTGTGACTCATCCCGAGTCACTCAGGTCTGACCAGTTCTGCTTCGAATTCCTCGATCTTGGCTCGAGTTGCTTCGACCTACCGCATTGCTACTGCCTCTTGTTCGACGAAATCCTAGATGAGTGCCTCATTCACCGGCCCTTCTAGGCACTGTTCTGATGTATTCACAAGTTGTTCAAGTTCTACTCCTTGGCTTTCAACTTCAGTGAATAGTTGGCATGCCTTTTCTTGCACTGGTTGAAGTCGTTGAGAGACTTCCATTACTTTTCTCTGAAGTGTGTGAATCTGTTGTTGGGTTGTGCGTTTCTCTAGAAACCTCTTCATTCTCTCTATAGGTGACAGGGCCTTCAGCTACACCTATAGATTTTCAATGTCGTACTTCGCCTCTTGGAGCTGTGACTCCAATTTATGCAATTATGGGTTCTCAATTAGGTTCTCGTAGATCTGCGCACTTCTACTACTTAACTATTTGCATTCCTCGAAGAGTGCTTTAATCCTTTCTACAGTGCTCCGAGAAGTTATTTCTCACTGGTCGCGCACTTCTTGTGGGGTCTGTGGTATGGTCTAAAGCTCTAAGCCCATGACTCTTTGTTGAAGTTGTTAAATAACTTCATCAAGCGTCATCACTTTGCGTTCAATGGGGTCCTCTGCCTTCTGTTCCAAGCCGGTCATAGAGTGAAATGCTATGTTGACTACTTCTTCAATCCCAATCTGCTTTGCGAGAAACTTCTCTTTCTCTTTTTAAATCTTCGCTCTGTATTCTTCAAATTTCACTTGGAGAGTGTCCTTCTCTTGTTGTGCAGCTTAGCATTGCTCGATGATTTCCTCCTATGCTTGCTTCAAGGCTTGGGTAGCCTGTGTTGTTTTTTCCTGTGCCTTCCAAAGGCGTACTTCAACCGTGTTAGAAATCTTGTGGAGTTGAACTGGTTCATTTACTTCTTCTATTGTTCCTTTTGGTAGGGGCGCAGAGGAGACTGTGTGGCTAGACTAGAGATCTTGCTGTACTCCTTGGAGTTTGATCTCGATTCTGTTGTACATTGTCTCTTGCTTAGCTTCCTGTTTTTCTATTATCTCTTTTATGGCTTCGTTCATAGCTACGATGAGAAAATTGAAGTCATCTGGAGTGAGCGTGGTCTTTAGCTTATTCACAGGTGATTTTGATTTCTTTTGGGAGGAAGTTTCTGGAGGAGAACCCTTCCTTTTCTTTATGATTTCTATTTCGTCTCCTAGCCTTTGTTCAACTTCCTCTAAGTCTTCACCATTACCTCCTTTCTCTGGTGTAATGGATGCGGTTCTTACAGATCCGTTGTCTACATCCTGGATATCCTCATCCTTCTTTGTCTTCTTTGTTTTCTTTGTCTTACTGGGTCTAGGTGTATTCTGCGTAGCTTCTGGGCTGTCAATGTCGGACACTTCTATGGGGTCTGCTGGAATAAGGAGGTCCGCCGACCATTCCTTGGTGATTTCCTCCAAGTCTTCTTCTGTCAGCTTGTAATAAGATCGAAGTTGTTCCTTGTTCTCATTGGCGCATGCTGTCATATATATAAAATGGCAGTCTACACTAAATTTTATCAAAGGTCAAAAACTGTGTAAAGTATTCGGGGTCATGCGAGGCTCGGACTGGATGGTGAGCTTCAAATGTGTGTAGTAGGTATGAAATACAACATTTGATCATGTTGTTCGAGTACCACATGGTATTGAACTTCGCAGCCAGTGGTTCAAAGGGGTCAATGTCGGGGAAGGTTTCACCTTCCGGTTGCACTATGTTGGGCCTCAAAATAGTCCCTATTCTCACTCCATTATTCACCAATACCTTCACATTACTTCCATATTACCTTCATGTCACCTTCATTCCACCTCCACATCATTACATTTATCTCATCATTGGGTTATAACTATGCTTTTCCAAAGTTTATTAATTCTTAACATTTTTAAGTGGATTTGTGGTTAAACTTTAGAAAATAATATACTTATACTTATACCTAACAATTAGAATGAGTTTGGTGACATGTGTAGGTGATTTGGAAGCTTCCAAGACACTCTTATGCAACCTCCAATACTCAAATTCGAATTCCCTTCAAGATATGGAAGGAGATTTGGATAAAGGTCAAAGAGGATATGTGTCTCATCATTTTCCATTTGGTTGTAACTATATGAGATTTTTATGGTTCTAGGGAGAGAATAGTGGATCTCCATTAATGGGGTAGCTTCTTATGTTCTTGTATAAATAGGAGAGCCTTCTCCTTTCAAAGGGAGGATATAGAGAGATATAGGTGTGAAGTTTGGAAAATGCTCATGTTTTGAATTTATATGTTGATTCTTTAGGTTAGTCGAGAGGAGATTTTATATTGGAATGAAGATGTAATCATATTATTTTGAATACAAGACATGCTTCTATTTTGATCTCTATTTTGTGTTAATATTATGGTGTACTTACTGAAGGATGGAAGGGCCCCCATGCACTGATGCCAGTACACCTATGTGTTGTATATAGTAGGTAAAATTTGTCATTTGTATATTCATGTGATTTTTATATTCTTTGCTTTAGTAGTTTAGAATAAATAACTTCAAATCCTCGCACATATTGTGTTGTGCCTCTCAACTTACGAGCTCCTGGTTGACATTAAATCATTGAGAATTTATACAACATAGATTGCACGCAACATTTTGGCGTCGTT
>SNQJ01S0001319.1:141788-167444 GCA_010110895.2 Picea sitchensis | reverse complement strand
GCCTTGGGTTACAGGAACAGGCCGGACCGGAAGTCTCTGGGCTCTATGGCAGCTACAAGGTTCCCTCCAGGAGTTCTCTCCTTCCTCTGCGCACTCTCTCACCTGGAGGGAGTCGCTCACAGGCCCAACAACCTGTTCTTCCAATTTCAACCACCTCTCTCACCTGGAGAGAGTGTTGTACAAACTGGCCAACAAGCCACACAGGAACAAACAATACATGTCCACCACAATCCACGGGAATCCAAACACGAACACCCCAGGGCAGCTCCAAACAGGTGCAACAGTATAACCAGGCTTAACAGGGACGAGACACTTTTGTTTTCCTCAATTTGGCAACACGGGATAGACTCACACTCTAGATTCTCAGGGATGCATGATGAGTCGTCCACGCAGGGGTCGATTCAGACTCCACGGTTCACAACCGAAAGGGTGTCCAGCCTTCCAGAAGCAAATGCAGATACCGGCCCTTTTGGTTCAGAGTGCACGAGGGTATCTCTTGCAGAGGTCGGACGGGTTCACCTTCCGACGGTCGGGTAACATGGAGGAGGAACCCCCCCAGCATGGCTCATCTCAGCCTTTCATTGCATGCGCCAGGGTTGACACTTGTCCCCCATGCGACTGCACGCCTCCTTTAGCATGCGTTCCTCCCACCATTTCGAAATCACATGTCCTTCCAAAAGGACTTAGGTTAAAACATATAATGCACATATCTTTTGGAATAATATTAAAATATTATTCCCAAGGCTTAAGCCCCTAGGCTTAACACTTAGCCCCTCTTCCCACCTTCCAATCCCTAATCCCTTTCCAACTCTGTGGAAGCTTAGTCCCCCATCACTCATTCATCGTGTCGGCCTGCATGCAGCGGTGTTTATATTTTTATTAATGCTCTACATGATTACATATATAAAAGCAGGCTCTTGGCCTTCAACACTTAGGCTCCCTGTCCTAATGATCACATAATGCCCCAGATTATATAAACTTGGCTCACCAGCCTACTAAAACATACTTACAATTCATAATTCAAGCTTTACATCAGGGCTCGGCCTTGGGGACATTACAACTGAGAAGTTCTTCTTCCATATTAACCTTTGCTTCGTCTTCTAACTCTTCCTCGTGCTCAATTTATTCTATTTCATTAGGCTCTCCAATACCTAGAAAAAGGACTTCATCATCATCACTGTCACTAGACTCTAATGAACTGTTGTTTTCTTCTTTTGAGTAAAAAATAATTTTCCCTTTGTAAAACTTTTTCTTGTAGTTGGGTTTTCCCTTCTTCTTGTATTGTTTATTTTTGTCTTCTTCATCTTCAAGGTCATTCTTGGGATAGGGACACTTGGCTACAAAGTGGCCAACTTTGCCACAATTAAATCATTTGAAGGGCAACTTGCCTTTGTACCTCCCTGATCCTTTCTGAAGTTTTTTAATAAAATTGGCTTCTTCTACATCAAATACTTCATGATGGTTGGGTTGAGTTTTTTTCTTCTGATTTTTTTTTTTCTTCAGCACCTTGAAAGCTGCCTCTCCTTTTGGGAGGCTCTCATGACCTAATCTTAACTCATAGGCTGTGAGGATTCCATACAATTCATCCATTGTGAGTTGATCTAGATTTTATCGATCTTCAAGAGTGGAAACTTTAGGATTACACAACATAGGAAGTGTTCTTAGTATCTTTTCAACTAACTCATTGTCTGACACTTCTACTCCCAAACCTCGGATTGCATTAACAATATTATCAACTCTTTCGAAGTACTCTGAGATATTTTCTTCATCCTTCATTTTTAGGCCTTCATATTGTACTTCTAGAGTCTAAAGTTTGGCCCTCTTTACCTTGGAATCTCCTGCATATATAGTTTCAAATTTATCCCAGAGTTGTTTTGTTGTTTTACAGTTTAGTATTTTAGCAAGGAACTTTTTACTCAATCCACCTTGTAGTGTGTTTAAAGCCTTTGCATGTTCCCAAAATTTCTTTTTGTCTTCTACTTCTGTGGGAGTGACTTTTGGAACATCATATCATTTTTCAACTAATGTCCATACTTCCAGTCCAATGGACATCGGATAGATTTTCATTCTAACACTCCAGAAAACATAGTCTTCACCATCAAATGTAGGACTTTTGATGACATCTTCAATTGTTGATCCATCCCAATGTATATTTCTCTTCAAGTGATTTAAACCCTTAGTGAAGAGACCCGCTCTGATACTAATTGAAGGACCATATATTTTCACTGAGAGGGGGGGGTTTATTAGTCACAGGATATTTTTATCAATTTTTCTTTTGTTAATGCAATAAATATTTTAACACAATATTTATTGTGGAACCCAATTGGGAAAACCACGAACACTTTTCTATTAACTACAAAATTATGTTTTACAAGTTACATAGAAGGAAGATGTTCTTCCTCTTAGATCAACACCCACTAATCAGGATGCACCCACACACTTGTTCACCAGCTCCAACTGGTAGGAGGGTTCAACCCCTTGTTTAGTCAGCTACAACTCACAAGGAATCACCTACTCCCCTACATGCACCAACCTGCCCTTGCACCTCCCTTAATTTATGAGTCTTGAAAATTTTTGAATTATATCTTGACTGCTTGTCTCTCTGCTTCTGTCATTTGATCTTCAATGTATCTTCTACAGGCCAATAAGTCTTCTATATCAATCACTAGACATATTAACTATTGTTGTGTATCTTTCTGTATTTTGATCTTCAATGTGTCTGTTGCAGTCACACCATCTTCAATTCTCAACCCTCTTATATATATGCCTTCATTATAACTTT
Source organism: Picea sitchensis (assembly GCA_010110895.2). Taxonomy (NCBI): domain Eukaryota; kingdom Viridiplantae; phylum Streptophyta; class Pinopsida; order Pinales; family Pinaceae; genus Picea; species Picea sitchensis. The sequence continues at coordinate 164,662 of SNQJ01S0001319.1, read as the reverse complement.
TCATGGGAATTCACGCCCTTTCATCACACCTCTTTGTCTATTACATAATCACCTTTAAATAACATGGTTATGTTTTATAAACAAACATCTCTTCAATCTTTTATCTTAGCTTTTGATGTTTTCTTTAATTCATATAGTTATTTAGGTTGTGAACAATTTATCATAGAGAGATGATCTGAGCTATGAAATTGTGCTTCATGTTCTCATACAAAGTATAGAGTCTCTTTACAGTACTACATTTAAACCTAAGCTTTCTTCTGGATCTATAAGGCTTCACTCCATGATCATGCTTTACATGTTGTCACTGCTTCATTACTTGTGGTATAATCTCTCAAATCTAATGACAGGGCTTCCATCGAAAAAACTAATATTCTCTGATTTTTCATAACCACACACACACATCTGATCTGTAACTTTGACTGTGTGTAATATAAGTTTTTACCAATATTACACTATTTCCTTAGATCGACTCTTCCAGGATTTTAGCATTAAAAAATCTAATATCGGTTATGATTTGTAACAGTCTTGCAAGGGCTTTCATCGAATAGACTAAAGTTATCACCGTCTCTGTGTTTATGCAGGGTTTTATCAACTTTGGTGGACATCTGATAATTGCAGTATGTGGACCTCTCGACAATCATTTTCAAATTTCAACTGCCTCTTTTACTTCTTCATGCAATCCACATCAAGTTGTTCTTTGACATTTTTGCAGAGATTGTGACAATGTCAGGCTTGAGACATTTTACAGGTTTTCAACTAAACATAGTGATCCTCCATTTTATCGCCCTGACAAAACTTCTGATGTATTTGGTGGTATTTGACATCTGGAATTTAATTCAACTAGTAGTGGACTTGGCGATCCACCAGACTTGGCATTATGCCAAGGACTCCGATAAAAATGACAGTTTCATTTCCAAATTACATAACAAACTTCTCCTATCCTATGGTCACTCATATGATTGTCGCACCAGTGGTGTATATAGAAAAAATATTTATCCAATGTCTTAGTCCCTTTGCCCAAAAGGTAGGGGGATTGACAGGTCATCCTAGGCTCTAGGTTGGTGAGCTTCTCGAGGAGTCCAAGCACCTGGAGCCCCCACAATACCCTTGCACTACACGTCGATAAGCTATGGAGAGTGTTGTGTATATAAACCTATAGAAATAGTTTTACACTATCAATGTGGGACTAAAACTCAACGGGTAATTTAATCAGCACTGTCGATCTCTTGATCGAACGGTTGATGAGTCTCCAAATCACACTCCTCGTTTGTCCAGTAACGATTTTCTGAGATTTTAACAGTGCAGTAATGGCAATTAGTAACCTCGTCGTCTCTCTGCACCAACTTGTGAACACTTTCAGGATAGTTGATCTGAGAAATGGAATCCCCACTATCAATTTCAAGAACCTCTGTTGCATGCAATCACCCCTCTAGAAACAACTATCTAACGAGCTTCCTTATGATTTCAGCGAAATCTTCACTCTCATAAAATGGCTCCACGATGATCGATTTATCTCGAAGATCCTCAAATGGCTTCTTTTATAGGGAGGATCATATTCTCTACAATGCAAATACATGTAATCAACATGTGCCTTTGTGATTCTATCAATGTTTGCATGAAAGTGATCTAACTCTCTCGTGAATTCTTCGACGTCAACAATGTCTGCTCCAGATTGTCTGCATTCTCTAACAGTCAGTATGTTATCAGGCGGATCACCGTGCTCATTTCCAGCACATTCTCTGCACAAAAGGCATTTGAGAACACACCCTATGCAAAAATTGTCCCATTCCAGAGCATGCAATACATAGTTATTACTGCAATTGTTCTAGTGTAGCATGGTCTGACACAAAACTCAATGCAGCTCTTATGGAACTTGGAAGGCAACTTTGTGCACTCATTTGGTCTGGAGTTATGCTTGTTGGAGCAATCATAGAACTCCCTGCACAAGAACCTACCAAAGAGCTTGATACACCCTCCATTTCATTTTTGCAGGTTCTCTTACCTTCAAGGTGAATAAGCTCCTTAAAACACATTCAGATCTTGAAACATCCAGGCCGCTTCCATTTTGTATCTTCAACTAAATCAATGATTGCCTCACTTTTTAACCTTCCAATCTATTCAAGAATGTAATTGTGCATCTGCTTGTAGTTACTTATTCCTGAAGCATGCCTTCGGACACAAACATTGTCATCAATGCCATTACATCTGATCAAGCTCTGAATTGAGACAAGAACTTGCAGAAGAGTTGACTTCTCGGGTTGCCAGCTTGGACCACTCCATGTTCCAAGCAAACTTAAGCAGACCTTTCCATTGGCATATAGATTTGGATTAAAGAGCATTGATATAGATATCGTTGTAATAAAGATTACCATAGGTGGGACTTGTGGATAGTCTAGTGGAAGAGCAGACTCCTTTTTGTGTTTTGTCTCCACATAAATTATTCTTTAGGAACATCAACTTCCTCCTTTTGAAACCTTTCTTGTTGAAGTTCTACAGTGTTAGTCTCTTCTTCTTCTCCTTGATGCCATAGTTGAAGCTCTGTACACTCTGTTTCAATAATCTATGTACACAATGTTAGTCTCTTCTTCTTCATCACAGTCATGTTGTCATCGTGATCTCTACTCTGTCTTCTTTTCTGTCCAAGTCTATTGCATGATTACACTCACACTCTTCTACATTGTAATCTTATGGATGGTGTGATTACATCAGTGCCAATGCCATCAATTCCAACATGTATTGCCATATTTCCAACAATTCATTACCCTCATAAATGTCACAGGTGCATTACATATGCCAAATGGCATAACTAACCATTTGAACAACCCTTGCTTTGTCTTGAAAGCAATTTTCCATATATCGCTTTCTGCAATTCTAATATGATGGTAATTGTTTCTCAAGTCTAGATTGGTGAAATAAACAACATTCTTTAATTGATCCAATAAATAATCAATTACATGAAGAGGATACATGTTCTTTACCATAATCGTGTTCAGTAATCGAAAGTCAATACACATCCTCCATGTATCGTCTTTCTGCAGATTTAATACAATAGGTGAACCACATAGAGAGGAACTTGGCCTTATGATTCATTTATTGAGCATCTCCGATTGAACTTGTTTCTTTATCTGCGCATTCTCTAGCACTGATGACCTATACATACCAATGTCAGGAATAGCATCATCCTACTACAAGTAGATTTCATGTTCAACCTCCCTCTTAGGAGGCAACCCTGCAGGTTCATGAAATAACTCATATATGATCTTTACCAACTCATGTTTATGATATGGATCACAACCTGATAAAGCATCTGATATATCTTCTTCTTATTTTTTCACCACCATGAGAACAAAATTTTTACTGGCATTTACGAGTCTCTTCATTTTCCCTATGTTCATTAAAGAAACATTAGTTTTGATATGATGAGCTCTAACAATGAATTCAATCTCGTCCTTAAAAAGGTGATATTTGTTCTCTTCATGATAAAATATAGCTTTCCTTTCAAATAGATATGGACTACCCAAGACAATGCCACAAATCTCAAGAGGTACAACATCTAACTCAACCTCATCAAAGAGCTTAGTTTTAATTGCAAATCTGATCTTACGTTGTTTCGTCACCTGCAACTTAACATCATCACACACCCAACCTATGGATATGGTTTTTTATGAGGTGTTGTCTTCAAACCCAACTTCTTAACAATTGTTTCAAATATTAAGTTAACTTGAGATCCATTGTCAAACAAAGTATCTATCTTTGTATGCTTTACTACAACCCTGACATGAAAAAACTCGCTTCTTTTCTTTTGATCAATACACTTTTCTATTTAGCAGATTAGATTGAAGAATAAGATTTATTAGTAGATATACCTTTGCTTCCTATTTCCACGAGCTTAGATTCATCTCCTGAATCGAATCCCAGATCCTATCGAGCCGATGCAACAATATTTTGTTTCCCCTTATCCTGGAACTTCTTTGGTCGTAATTCTTGATGCAACTTCCAACATTGTGCTTCCTCATGTCCTCTTCTCTTGTTGCGAGAACATGTAGGTTTTTGTTCAGCTTTATTTACCGTGGATGACTTCTTACTCTTCCATTTTCCTTTCAGTTTCTTTTTGAACTTGTGTGGATTCTTATCTTCAATCATATGCTTCCCCTTATTAGCCTCCAGATGAGTATCTTGTACTAACACTTCATCAATGTTAGTAGGGTCAAACATCAAGATAGTGTGTCAAAGATAGGAGTGTATGCCACTGATATACTTTAGAAGAGTTTCCTAAGTATATAACATAAGTCCTAAACATATGTTTTCTTCTTAAATTCTTGTGTATATACTTGAACATTTTGCCCTTTGCCTTGCCTTAGATGTTTCCATTCCATAATTGCAGTTCGCACATAAGTCGATGGATAAAATTGTTTTCTTATTGCAACAATAAATTCATACCAAGAGCAAATTACTTCACCCTGTTGAACGAGATCAACTTGTGTCTTACTCTCCCACCATATCAAGGTTGTGTCGCCCAGTCAAAGAGTAGCCAACTGTATCTTTGCAGTGTCATCCATAATATTTTGTACTCTACAATATACATCTATCTTCTTGATCCAATTGTCCAACTTTTCTGCATTTAATTCCCCATCATAAAGTGGCAATTTGAACTTGATATCTAGTTTCAATAAAGGCAAATTATGAGCATGGGGAGACTTCTTAGTGGACTTCTTCTTATGTGAAGAATGTTCACTTGCTCCATTGGTAGATGATGATGAGGACGATGGTGAAGAGGGTTTTGTAGGTCCACCACCTTCACCTCCTCCTTCATCTTTTACAGAAGATTCTCCATCACCAAAATTGTGAATTCTTCGATATAAATCATCTATTATTTCTCTCATTAAGAGAAGTGTAGCCATAACTTCTTGAGGTCTCATAGTAGGATCTTCTCCTTCCTTTCCTTTGGAATCCATTTTTTGATTTCGAAATATCCTTTGAATCTTTGGCTTATAACTTGAAAGATTTCCTTTACCAAGCTTGAAACTGGATCTTCTAAGCATTCACTTGCAAACACTTCTCAAACCTAGCTCTGATACCAACTTGATCCAAAAAATACTTAGATGCTAATTATTCTTTAATACACATAATCATCAAACCTGTTTTGGAAATAATAATGACCATTTGACTGATTGCATAATAGATGTGAAGTTACTTATCTATCCAAATCCACTTTAATGGTAAACAACTTGCAATATAACTGAGTGAAAGTAGAACAACAATACCAAAATCACATACTCAAGTTTGTTAACAAAGTTCACCCAATTTGGGCTACGTCTCTAGGTCCACTTCCAATTGAGACCTCTTTATTAATGCTCAAATGCTTGTGGTTTTACAATGACCTTCTTACACGGTTCTCAAACTAATAAATCGAGTATCCCATCAAATTCCTTGCAAAATTCTAAGAAAAATGAGTATAAACTTCATAGAATTTTGTTAAGGAACCATTTGGCACACATTATGATGCTATCCCCAAGTCTTCATACCCTTCGGCATGAACTTCGAGACCAAATTCATACTCTGTTTCCATATCATGTCCCATGCATTGGGTTTTGTGCCCTTTAAATAGGGCGCGGGCCCCAATTGCTACCCAAACTATACGGCATCAACTTAATTACTAGTTGGTTGGCATCCCAGAAGTTGTGGCACATTTGGCGCAATGGTTAATGCATAAGTATGGTGGGGAGGAGGTCACGGGTTCGAGCTCGCAGACCTCTCCCCGACCGTTGTTTTGTTATAACCATATATCATCGTTTATTCCATAGTTCGGTTGGTAAATTTTGTTAGCTCCCCGCATTTTGTGGAACAATTATATTGGAGGCGAATATACCAAGGGTTGAGGGCTTAGCCTTCAGCCCTTTTTTCGGCCCAACATTCCAACTATTGACTTCAAATAGAAATCCTGCCCCATACGGTTAAGTGACAAGTGCATGTTGTAATCGTAAGGTTGTTGGGTTGTTAGGCGGGATACTTGGGTTCGATACTCTGGACTCCTAACCATAATTTTGAACAACCTTATCTATAAAATATCAATGGGAGGTTTCCACATGACAACTTCTCATTGGTCCATCATTTTGACGTGTCAACTTATAATCGATCCACTTGTGCTATACGATCGCCATATCACTTTTCCAGTCAGTCGTATGATATGCCACGTGGTGCTCCATGGTGTTTCCACTTCAGCACCGTACATATTGTACTGTCGTGACACGTGACACCTTGACTTTGACTTTTTGTCATCTTTGACTTGAAATTTGACCGGCCATAACTTTTTCATACTAACTTCATTTGAGGTGATTTTTGTGTCATTGGAAAGCTATTGTCGAGCTCTACACAATGGAGTCATTTTCAAGAACATTTGAGAACATCAAATTTTGAGCATTTTTTAATCCTCCTAGACTTCTATGAGCGTTTTGGATCCTTCTAAACCTATGTGAGCATTTTGGATCCTCCTGCATCATACCATTTGAACCAACACATTCAATTGAAGGGTCCTTGGCCATACCTAGATTTATTATATTCATTTAAAGTGGTTCTTTTTCAAGCTCAATTTTGGCTCTAATAAAATCTACAAATATAGGCCTCCATCCTCCATTTGAAGAGGCTTAAATGTGTTCATATTATGCTACAAAATTTGCTTCAAGAATTGAAATGCCCACATGCTACAATACTCTTCTTGAGCCATCTTGGATTTATATTGCTCAAATTTCCCCTCCATGTGACCATCGAATGAAGGGACTCTAAGGGAAATTTGAAGTCTAAAATCGGCCTCCTAATGAAAATAATAAAATAAGATTTGAAATAATAAAAGAAGAGTTGTGAATTTTCGAAGGGAAAGAAAGAAAACTACTTTTTTTAATCATATTTTCGACTTATCTTCTTATAGGTTTACTCAAATTTCAAGTGTAGGCACTCATTGGATGTAGAATTCAATTATGCATCCAACAAATACCCACTCTGCATGCTTTTGAAAACAAATTTTTTTCATGCATTTCCAATTTCTCTTTCCGTGGGTCTATTGAAAGCATGCAAAGTGGGTACTCGTTCGATGCAAAATTTGATTATGCATCCAATAAGTGCCTACACTTGAAATTTTAAAGAAATACATTTTTTTCATGCATTTCTAGTTTCTCTCATTGTGGGTCTATCAAAAACATGCATAGCAGGTACTCGTTGGATGCGAGATTTAATTTTTCATCCAAAGAGTCCCTACACTTAAAATTTGAGTAAACCTATAAGGAGACAAGTCGAAAATATGATTAAAAAAGTAGTTTTTATTCTTGTCCCTCCAAAATATTTACCCTTATGGTTGGAATCATCATCTTGAATCCTACTGGTTCTTTTAAAGTTGATTTTGATATTACATTTTTTTTTGTTTTGAGGACCATTTTTACCTCAAAATTCCCCTAATAATATTGTTGAAAACACTCCATGATCATAGAGAGAGTTCTATTTGAGGAAACAAGAACCCCCAAAAAAGAAAGTATTAGAGGCCATATTTAATACTCCTCGATGTGAAATTTTGTTTTTGTTTTTTCGCTTTCTCCATTGGTGTATACAGAGATTTATTTTTCTTTCCCCTAAATAACTTGTTATTTATATAAATGATTTTTCATTTGGTTTTTAAGCTAATAGTTTGGAATACTCATCATTGGTAGGAAACAATAGCATTGTTTGACTTGTTGTCTTGTGTGCAAGATCATTGAGAGGTGGAGTCTCCACTTAAACCCCCCTCCTTCTACTCAACGTTCAAGCCCCCAATTTTGCAACTCTCCAAGATTTGCTTCACCTTTCCACCATTGAATTTCTAATATATATGTTTGTTGCCTTTCTTGGGGACAGATAAAATTAGTTTGTTAAATCATTTATTTTATTTATGTTTGCCTTGCCATTCCAACCAACTAAAGAGGGCTAATTCAATCTCTTGATGCATAAATAGTATGGCATCAAAAAGGTGACCATATTAGGGGCAAGAAAAAGATATATGTGTATTCACTACTAGATAAAACAATAAACAAAATGGAAATTTCACCTCGAGGAGTATCAAATTTGGATTCCGATGCTCTCTCTTTAGGGGTTCTTGATTCCTCAAATATAGCTCTCTTTGATTATGGGGTAATTGTGACAACATTCCCCCTTGTGAAGTGCTCATGTGGAGGGGACATTTGAGCAAGCTAACACTAATATGGTGCAAGAAGAGGATTGTAGCATGTGGGCATTCCAATCCTTGAAGAAAATTTTGCAACATAAACATTAATGCAATCGAGCTTGTTGAGATGGAGGATGGAGGCCTCTACTTATAGATTTTATTGGAGCTAAAATAAAACTTGAGTGAAGAAACACTTCAATGTAAATGTAATAACCTTGGGTATGGCGAATGATCCTTCCATTAAATGAGTTTCTTTGACTAGTATGGATGCTAATTGACTAAGAATCTTATCAAAGTGGTGTTCTCATTGAATAGGATACAAATTTTGCCAAAAGTGTGCTACAACTGTGATTGCATACTTTTAAAAGGGTTAAGGGCGTTACCATGTGCTTCATAAAGGGATAGGCGTGTAGGTCTTCAAATGGTCAAGTTGATTTTTTATTTTCATGTATTGGCCTTTCCTCCAGTGTTTAGAGCTCATAAGATATATTGTAGAGTAATTTGTGATTCCTTCAATAGAAGGCACTTAAGTGTCACAAACAGATGAAAGTGGCACGATAACAAGAAAGGAGGAAATGAAGTTTCTACCAGGGGAAATGTTAGTAATGTTGGGGGGAAATGATACCAATCCTAACAAAATTGACAATTTCTATTAGGGACAACCCAACCCTATCCTAAGACATAACACCAAATTGCCTTGAATTATTTGTGTAAAATACCATTACACCCACTTGTGTCCTAATCTCCCTGGGGTCATGCAATTAAGAACTCAACTGCTTAGTTAGACTAACCTACAATCACCCCACATGGTGTAGGATACTTCCTCCAAGCATGTCATATTTTATTCAAATGGTGATGCTCCATCGGCTTTGACCTCTGTGGTTATCCTCCATGGGGGTGACCTATACCCTCATCCCAAGTCCATTATCATTGATATTGAGGTTCCACCAGCTTCGACTTCCTTAATTATCCACCAACCTAGTAACTATTCCTCCCAACCAAACTACCTCACTACTAGGGGAAAACCACCAATACAAGGGGGCACCGCTTCCAATTCTAGTGACCCATAATCCACTAGGTCATCCCACTATAAAGAACCTAGAGGTGTTCTCACACTATGAACCTCCACCATATTTGACCCAAGAAAATAGATGAAAATCAATTTGTTTCCATACACTTTGCCTCCCTTCCTTCTGTAGAAGTGCCCCCTCTTGACTAAGAAAAGAGAAGAAACGTTAATTTATTTCCATGCACGTTCCTTGGCCCAACCTCCTTTCCTTCAACTGGAGTGCCCCCTCTAAACCTAGAATATAAATGAAACATTAATTTGTTTCTCTTTATTTTTCATTCATTGGCCTCCCTTCCTTCAACAAGAGTGCCCCAAAAAATAGCTAATACATTCATTTGTTTCCATGCAGTTGTGTTCCTAGCCTCCCTACCTTCAATAGGAGTGCCTCCTTTTGAACTAGAAAATAAAAGAATCATTAGTTTATTTCCATGCACTTCTAATTCTCCTAAAATCAAAGAAACATTAATGTGTTTGCATGCACCTTTTGTTACCAAAAAATAGAAGATCCGCTAATTTGTTTCCATGCACATTTTGTTCTAATAAAAKTAATGAAACATGAATGTGTTTCCATAATTTTTTCATTTCCATAAAAGCATGGATACATTTAGTTGTTTCCATGCAATTTTCAATCCCTAGCACCCATACCTTCAACATAAGTGCCTCTATCGATACAAGAAAAAAGAGATGAAACATAATATATTTCCATGCACTTTTTGTTCCTCAAACTCCCTGCCTTCAATGAGAGTGCCCCCTATTGCACAAGAAAAGTGAAGATACATTAATTTGTTTCCATTCACTTTTTGTTACCTAGCCTCTATACCCTAAGAAAGAGTGCCTCTTTATATTACCCTCGCTCCCGTTCCCTTTGCACATGTTTTCAATCTAATATACATGCCTCTTTGTCCATTATCTTCCCATTAGGGAAGAATTCCAAGAGGCCCTATCTACCCTAAACCAATCATGGGACGACATCTGCTCCTACTCTAAAATTTACTCTTGTCTTAGGTTTTCTATTTTCACCATGGAACCCATTATCTATGCTCATCATTCACGAATACCTTGTGTGACCACGTCATTGTTTTTGAAATCTCTACCCCCCTTGAGCACAAGCCTTTGGATCCTTTCATTGGCTTAGACTTGGAGATTTGTGTTGTACCTCCGCACAATACCTTCCATTCCCAAATGTGGGAGTGTACTTTGCCTCTTCAACCATGATATTCGACCATAATGAAGAATTCTTATAGGCCATGAATTCTTTCAATAATCCTTGGGACCATCTCCACCTCAATTTTCCTATTGACTTTATTTCCCCTTATTCGCAATATCTTATAAAAAACTCTTCATTATCGAATATATTGGATTTTTACAGCACTTGGAATGTTGTTAAACAATTTCAAGTTACAAACACTTTCATAAATTTTATAGCATATGAAGAATCCGACACAAATTTTCAACTTCTCTTCTATGGACATAGGACCTTGAGCTAGATATTTTGGTACCTTCAATTTGTTCTATTGGTCATCATCAACCTATTTAGGTATATTTCCTCAACTATCATATATGATCGTGATCTCCCTCTGTCATGTTTCATCTGAACTTTTTTACACTCAATGTTGTCATAGATCACGCCCCATGTAGACGAGTTGTGTCATCATTCTCCAGTTACCCCCTCACACTTATCTGATAGTAGAACTCTTCCTGCAATGGGTCACCCTAGTTATCACACATTTCGTTCTAGCACCCATTCCCCGCATTCCCCCCTACGATTGAGATCCCTTATAGTTTATGATAGTATACAACACCCATGCTTTGCTTTTATAATTTTTCGACCTCTACCCCAGGGCTCTCGAGTAATCATTGTTGGTTTTGATGCTTCACTTCTCACTATGCGATTGAACCCATTGTTTCACTTCATTCATGTGTCAAAGCCCCATCCACATGCAAACCTCCATCACCCACCCTTATTCCATGTTCCCACCATTTCCAAGGAGACACACCCCAAGTGCTCACCTTATCAACACGCTTATACTATCACATTCGCTACCCCTTGTTCAAAACCATTTTTCAGATTTGATCCTTGTCTCCTTAGTGTATCATACATGTTCTTTTAGTCTGTACAAAATCAAAACCACAAAAAACATAAAACCATCAGACTACAAAAACATCAAAAAACCAAAAGGGGGGAAAGAAACTAAGCTCTTTTTATGATCACCAATCTTTTACCATTCATCACCTCTTCATGATTTCAGATAGAGGTTAGTGTCACCCTTGTTCAAAGAATTTGTATCAAGTTACCTTCTCTTGTCCTTTTATAGGTCATATTTATTCTTGAGTCCCACTCATGGTATCCATCTAACTCAATTGTTGTGGTCCTTGAGACCTATTACCACACAAACCAACACCTTAGCTCAAGTCCCAAAGATGGGTGCTAGCTTTGTGGAACTCGAGAGGTTGGCCACTATCACCTCACCAACTCTCCCCTTCACTTTAGACTTGGGAAAGGTTTCTTAGTCAGGGGAGGTTTCCTTATGGGTTAACTAGGATCACTTCATGTAGTTGGTGTGGGAGAAAAGAGAACCTAGCAACAAATGTGATAAAAAAATGATGAAATAATAGTTGGGCTTGGGGTGATTAGTGAAAAGGAGACCAGTGCCTCACCTACTTGGGCTATGGAGTCACTTGGGCAATTTTAGGAGGGCAAGTAGAGGTTTTATAGGCAACCACTTGACACATTCTAAACGCCTAAACTTTGTTCAACAAAAGATTTTGATGGTCAAATTTTTACAAATATGCAAGGGAGAGGGTCACTTAAGATGCCTTCTCAAAGCAAAGTGTAAGGTATTCCCTACCCCAAAGACTGTGTACATACACACCTACTACTCAAATATTAGCATGTGAAATGTATTGGTCTTGATGGTAGATGGCTAGAGACTATTGCATAAGACTAATATATATATTACTATAAGTTCCCCCAATGTAGCATAGAAACTCTTATATGGCCTTATTTGCCTCAGACATTCAATATTTAGCAAAACCTTTAACCTCCAGTCATGCCCTAGAACAAATCCACAAATAAAATTACTCTAAAGACCACATAACTTACATAAAATAAAGGTAAAATCCTCTTAAACTTGGAGCAAGAGTGCTCACAAGTACTTTTATTTCTTCACCAATCGAATCCACTTCATTCTCTTAAAGATTTAGATCATCATATTCTTCAACAAAATCTTCCATAATGGGTTCATGCTCAACAATCCCAATTCCACCATCCTTGTGAGTATCATAAATGGGATCTCCATCAAGGTAGAAACAACTGACATCCCACTTAGATCTTCCTATGTGAAAAAAGGTCAAGAAGGATTTTAATGTCAAGGTCATCATCTTTTTCATGGAAAGAGGTAAAGTCCACTAATTCRTCTCCAAAGTTTACCCTTTCAAAACTCTCGAAGGGTGAATCATAAGGTTCAAAATTTTGATAATGGGCATGATTCATCAAGTCATTGCCTTCACGTGGATGGGGTGAACGTTTTTGGTTGTTCTCRCCCTTTAGGTTTGCATCAAGGTTCTCATCATCAATAGACCCACAAGGTTWCTTTTGTACTTCATGAAATGAGGGGAAAATCATGGATCCTTCAACAAACTCCTCCCCTTCAAAATTATCCAAGGATGCATATAAAAAGTTCAAAATTTTGGAAAGGGGTGTAAGTTAGTTGATCATGATCTTCATGTGAAGAGAGAATAAAGATTTGGTTATTATCATCATTAAGGCATGTCTTCATAACTTCATCTTCATCTTCCCTTAACTCTTCTTCTTTAATGGATAGGTGATCTTCCTCTTCATTAATGTATTCCTCATATAGTGATTATTCCTTGATATGCTCACCAAATGATTGGTCTTCTCATTCATTTTATTTATTTTTAATGGAATGAAAGGATCCCTTGTTTGTGCTTTCTTCATATTGTTGATCTTCAATTAATGAAAAAGTGGAAACATATTCACTATGAGTTGTAGCCATAGACTCTTGTTTCAAAGGGCATCATTTCCTTCTATCTTTTGGCTTATTTTAGCCCCCAACTCTAATGCAGGATTCCTTTAAAAGTTAAGGAAGAAAGCATCTATCTTCGTTTTCTTTTGATGGAAAAGTTCAATCCAATCATCTAAGTGTTCTTCTTTGGTGGATACTTCTTCATGAGTTTGATTTTTGATGTGTTCATGAGGTGACTTTTCTTCTTCAAGGGGACCTTAAAAGACTCTTGATCCATTCATTTTGCAGGTGATTGACTTTCCATGGAATTATAAGGTGTCTCCTTAATCCCATGATCCTAAATGATTTCAATAATTTCATCCTCTTCACCTTCTTGTTGGGCTACCATAATTCTCTCAAAAACATATTCAAACCTTTGTGAGGGAGGACCTCAACGCTTGAAGAAGATTTTGTGAAAATCTGCACAAAATGATATTATCTTCGGAGCAATGTGATGTCTTACCCAAGCCTTTTGCCTCCCATCCAAAGAAACAAAAAATAGATAGATCAAGATTTCCTTGTGTACTATCTCAAGCCTTAAACCATATTCCACAAATCACAAGATATGTTGAGTAGCATGAAAGCATTCACCGTCAAATTTTGGAACATTGTTTTCCCATTGGAGTGGGATTTTGCTCAGATATCCCACTACTTTTCTAAAATTAAAGTAAGGAAAAATTTCATGAAACTCCCAAGGAGCCATCTTTCCCACAACTTAGAGCTAAAAATTAAAATTGATAGAAGTGGAGTCGTCAAGGTGAATTCCCAATGGCAGTGCAGTGTTGTTTACTTTACCTTACGGGTAGCGAGAATTTTAAATTTACAAGGGAAATGGGATTCTTCCTCTAAATGGATTCACCAAATAAGATTTCAAAGGTTTGTAAGACTATCTAAAACTCATCAAATATGAATCTCAAGAATTCTTAACTCAAGGAATGGACATTTTAATCGACAACAATGCCAAAATATTATTGCTCAAACTCTCTCCTAGAGGGAAAACTCCTAACCCCAACAGGAGCACCTAGAGATAACTCTCAGACAAGCCACCCATTATCACCTTGGTGGCCTTTCTCTACTCTTTATAGTACAATAATGGCATCCTAGTCAAGGGGGGAATCCTTTAAGGTCGAGTGAGGCTAGGTTGTTGAGTAGAGAAGGGAAGCTCTATATATTGGTTTGATAGAGACTTTGGATGTTGACACTAATCACTATGAGGGTAAGAGTTAGGTGTAATAATGTGAATAATACATGAACACAATTCAAATAAATTTTACTTAGACAAGTGTGCTCATTCATGTGAGAAAATTATTCCTTAGAAATTGAGAGATCAATCATGCTCAATTAACCATAAAACCATGAGATGTTATCAAAGTGTGAAACATATATCCAATTAAACCATGAAATATGACTATGAGTTTGAAACCATTACATCATTCTTTCATCATAATCAAATATTTAGAGTCTGATTTGGCATTCATCAAGACACCATCTACGAATTAGAGATCATATACGAATAATTATAACTATGTTCAGGACAACAAAGAGTTATCAAGTGCAATGCATAGCCATAAAATCACTAAGTCTATTGCTAGGACTGACACAGAGGACAACAAAGCATATTATTAATGAATTTCACTTCGTATAGTTCCTAAGAATCAACAATGATCATAAACTACCACCATTTAGAGAATATTAATGTATTATGATATTATGGGCAGTTATGATCATGAAACAATGAGTAATCTTATCATGTACGTAGTGATCAATCCCATGCATAAACAATACTCAAAACACATAAAATATACCAACATTTAAGGCACATTTACAATTGTAAATTTTGGTGGATTGTTAGAGTTTCGTAGTGTTCTAAACAATGATGAAATCAACAATTTTCATCTAGGGAAATAAGCACATTGTAAACTATGTAAAAATGCACAAGTAGTGAACAATATTGGCCCTTTAAAGGTGTTTAGATGTGTATCATTAAGTATGTGTTAAGAACSATGTATCCACAAGTCAGTACGTGCATAAKATCACTGACTWTTCAAGATCCAAATCACATCCTAGCAAAGCAACAACCTGAGCTCATGGTGCGTGCGGGGTCGGGGGTGACCATTGATTCGGGAATGAGTCACAAGCCACACAAATCGTCAAGGGTAGGATGGAAGTGAGTTTCCTTGTATTAAGATGATAATGTTGTTGACGAGATCATAATTGAAGATAATGAGTCATTGAGGCTAAACACCAAAGAGTTCCTCAATAGTATGCATCAATTTGCTTGAGGTTCTGTTAAATACTTCAAATATGCTCAAGTGTTGCACAAATATGATACATCAAGGAATGAGTTTGACTATATTGCAGATTTGAAAAAAACCTTGTCACAATTGCTAAAGAGCTAAAACAACAAGATGTCTCATCCATTCATAAAACTCATGTGAAGGTTAAGAGGGTTATTATGCCATTAGATATGCCACATCCAAGAAAGATAAGTTCATATCTAAAAATATGAGCCTTAGAACCAAGACTTCAAGATTTCAAGATGAAGTTAGATGCCAAAGAGAATAATTCATTTCACTTAGTGAGTGGGACATTGCATTGTTTGTATCCTTAATTTGATCATTCCAAACATATGAACCATAAAAGGAGCCCAACATTGGCACTCAAATCCTTGTTGATAGAAAAGGACATCAAGACTATGATTCACCCATGTATTCCAAGCATGAATTAAAGTAACCTAATACAAATGAGAAGTCTTAAGAAAATTAGAGTTACTTCGTTCCTTCGGGTTAGATCCAAATATAAGCAAATCATAATTAATACCTTAGCTCAATGCCAATTTGAAAGATATAGCATGAAACCAATTGCTAGAACAAATGAGATCCAAGTGATGTGAGATTAAACACTCTAAAACAACTTAGATCGAGCAATTTTAAACCATAGATTGCAAAACAAACAAACAAAAAGGAAAGAGGAAAGGAAAGGTTTTTGGGTTGAAGAGCTGGATAGACTAGTGCATAAAAAAGGCTATGGGGTCCCTACACAAGTATATGTGAGGTCTTGGTTAAATATGAGCCAATGTTGAGGGCACTAAGAAGGATTTACACTCAAGCGTTGGCTAGGGATAAATAGGCTTATTCAAGAGTAGATGGGGGGTAGTCCTATGGGAATCCTATCCAAGTACTATTAAGGTGATCTCAAAGTTCGACCAAGGCAAGAGGGAAGAGCCCTAGGACGTCCAACATCAATGCATAGGAAACAAAACATCAATGGTCACAGGGAATAAGGAAAGAACACTATACCTCAATTTCCCTCCCAAGTAGAGCAAGGTGCCCTTCTTTGGCCTTGTAGTAGCTTTGTCCTCCAACCAACCTGGAAAAATATTCTAACTAACCCTTGAAAAATATCCTAGAAACACAGAAAAATATAGATACACAATAAATGTGTAGGCAAGTTTTCTCAATAATCTCCAACAAATTAAAATCAGAGAGGCATCCTCTTTATATGGATAAGGACCCCCCTAATACAAGGTGCAAATACAATGTGCTAGCTCAAACTATGAGCAAAAATCATTAGCCCAAGTCAAAACCATGAGAAAAATAAAACAAGTGGACATAAACCACCCTCGTAATCCTCCTATACATGAGTGCCTCACCAAAAAAGGTCAAATGTGCAACAAAATGGGTCACTTGTGTGGTCTAGTGGGGCTAGGACAGGTGTGCCCTCCTTAAAATATGCCAACGTCCAATATATGAGTGAAGAAATGGTGAACAATGGGCCCAAAGACTAAGGCACTCCTCCAATTGACTCCCAAAAGAAAGGATGTGGTCATATCAAGATGTAACAAGCCCCATATGCATGACAACATGCCATGAGTGTGGGATGTCCATGGTAAGCATCCAATGTAGTATGGCACGTGTGTCCCCTCAATTAGGGCACTCCTCAAATAAAATAATGTAGTTATTGCAACATCCCTTGCAACTATTGTAGCAACATGTGATCATATGTAACCACCCCCCATAAGTCCTCGACAATCTCAAACAACCTCCCACATCTGGTCTAGGAGGGAATAATCATGCATGAGTGTGAGTGAAGGCATCCAACTAGGCAAGAGAATCATCCTAGAATGGTCCATGTGGCAGTTGTGATAATGTGTCATCCATGTCATGGATCCCAATGCAATGACATGTATTCCAATGAAGTACATAAATCCCAAGAAAAATGGCACATATACCAATGTATGTAGATATGGCCAATTATAGGTACATGGATCCCAAGGTAGCATCACATATACCTATACAATGTCATGGATCTCAAGGCAAGGTACACAGATCCCAATGCAATGCACCCACTTGTAGTGATGTGTCCAACTTCTTTGCAAGCCACTAGGTGATGCACTTAATGATTTCTCTTAACACAACATAATAAAGGTTAGTTTCTGAATTTGCATAAGTTTTACCATGGGTAAAAAACATTAACCCTTATACGTATGAGAAGTCCCAGGACAAAGAGTATTTCCTAAGTCCCTAAGTAAAAGGTAGGTGATGGATGAATAATTATGGAAAGGGGAAGGGGAAAACTTCATGGGATGACCCTCAAAGTCATATAATACATTGCATAGGTCATTTAACTTTATTCAAATAGCCTTGAAGATTTTTTATAGAAGCCTGTAAGAGGGAGCTTTAAAATTGAGTTGCCTTTCCTCGACACTATTTATTACTACCCCTTTTGCCTTTTCCCTTATGTATTCAATTTATTGAACACATCCCTTTTTTCTTTAGATATTCATAGATAATCATGGGACTAAGGGCATTGGCTTCATATCGAGGTGGCATTGCTCAAGTTTTGATATTTTGGATTTTAACTTTACTAGCTCTCCACCTCGAGCCTTTTTGGCTTTGTTGACTTAGGATTTCTCAATTAGACCTTTCTCATGACATTTGATAAGTCAACCGTAATTGTGAATAACTTTTTGATGGATGGAATGAAGTCAAACGGGGAAAATTGGAAAATCATGTTAAGTATGGTTAGGATGTGGAAAGTGATACCTCAACTAGTTTCCTAGTAGTACAAACTAACCCGAGAAATGACAACACTTCTAAAGGAAAATTATGGTCCCCCATGGTATGACGAGGAAAATAGTAAAACTATAAACTTTATGAAGTGTTATCGGATCTCATTTTAGTGTTTACCACTTTCATGGATAAATTAGAAGTTGTAACACCACATCCGAGTGCAGCACCAATGCATGGAATATCAAATAGAGCATAATGGAAATCATAATGTACCATTCATAAGTGCATTTGTCATTTGAGGAGTGAGAGAGGAGATCTGATATACGATTGTTGAGCTAGCACGATCACATGTGTGAAAGAGATCACATGTATGAAAGATAAAATGAGAGAATTGTATGAGTTTGGATAATATGAGCAATAGAGCTCATGCAATCAACAACACAACACCCTTCTGAGGGTGTCCTTGAAGTAGTCGCCCCTTGGGGGTAACAAGACCCACTCACACCATTGATCTGAATTCATCTCCATCGTTTGATGTATCTCCTCGACAGTACTCTTGCTCATATATCCACTTTTACTTTGGTAGAGTTGTCGTGTTATGGTTAATGGTCCCAACCTAGGCCAATTTTCATTTATGTGTATCTCGCACTCGTATTTGTCTCACCCCCTTATGTCAAGTTCTAGTCCTTATAATCTATATATGCTCTCCATACCTCATGTTGGTTTAAGGGACTCCTCATTGCCCATTTTCCAATTAATTTTTCCATATCAACCACAACACATTTGATTTGGGGTTTTTATTTAAAGGCCTAATACCTTGGTTACTTTTTTTCATCATTTTCAGTTTACTTTGCATACAAAAGTGATTCCCACCATTGATCCTTGACTATATGGCTCTTGCTAGTGTTCAATTTCAACACATCCATCCACACAATGTAGGTTTATACTAGTATCTTGGTACCCATTTTCATTATTTGTGGGCTACCTCGCATTTGGCAATGATTTCCATCATTGATTACTAACCAGATGGTTTTGTTGGCACCAAGTGTGGTAAGACTACACAGACGCCACAACTTTTGCACTGCGCACGTGCCACAAGTTTTGTACCATGCAACGCTAAGATTTAGCACATGCGCCAACCAGTTTTGCACTATGTGCAAGGACTTGTACAGATTGCATGCATATCAAATCCTCGAAGATCAACATAATGATTATAAACATTTTTGTAATTGACCGATTGGTCATAGTTGAGGTTCTCAGTGAGCTAGCAAGTTTGTTATGATTTCCATGCTCCTATAGAGATATAAAGAATGCATGCGAATATGTAAGGGTTGTTGTTAGTTGATGGTTAACTTCTAGTTAATTTGAGATTCATTGTAATGGTAGAGCTATAAATGGAATATGAGAGAGAAAGTAGATCAAGATCTAAATCTCTAATATTCAATTTTAAGATTAATGGAATCTACACATGCTACAACCTTCCATGTATCTAAATGTTTCACTATGATTAATGAAAGAAGGCACAAGACCCGAGTTTATACTTTCTATCATGTACTCTATTATGAATGTATGTTGTTATAGATGTTAGACTATGCATTACTTATATGAATGATGATATGAATGAATAGTATATAATGCACAACTCTTAACTAAGTGTTTCTTGTCTGTATTGTTCTGTCATGCTATGCACACACATTCGGTCTCTGTGATTCTTATGCGCATCTCATGTGAGACCTTATTTGGTCCTTGAATATTGAATATGTTGACGCAAATGGGGTATTTGTTGGTAAATCCTTTTGAACCCACCCCAGGTCTAAAATCTCAAGCCAACCATCGGTTCCATTGTCAGGACTTGAATATTTTTTTCTACATGGTAGAGTAAGGACATGACGTGGAAACCTTCCAGGAAGGAGATAGAAGAATGGATCTCTAAGAAGGAGGATGATTTTGTACAACGAGAGACCAAAAATATGTAGATCAATCTCGAAATATGGAAACAAAGGTACATATATTCAAACATGCATGAATTTTTCTTTGTTGAGTTTCTGTGTTACATGAATGGGTAACGAGACATACATAAATTAACTCTATGTGGTAAGCCCAAAAACCATTGGTTTGGGACCAAGAAATGGTCAATTGGTTGAAATCTGTGGAAAACAAGTGGGCCAGGGCCATCAATTTCTAGTTTGATCATGTGAAATAATGATGTCTTACAAAGTTTGTTGTTGAATGCAATGAATGTTTTAGTAGTGCTAAAAAAGTTTGCAACCGGTCCTAAAAGAAGGTTGTTAGAAAAAATCGCACTGTGGATAAAAAAATTATTCGCGGAGAAGGGTTGATGTAAATGGATACCAATAGGATAGTAGAGTAAACCCCCCACGTGGAGGGGGGGGGTGAAAAGGTGGGGGAAGAAGATGAGAAAAGGTGAAGAGAGAATGGATCCAAAAGAGCATAGAAGAAAAAGGGTTGAGCACTGTGTGACAAGAGCCAAGCCGAGGAAGCAAGTCGAGTAGAAAAGAAAAGAAGGGAGAGAAATGGATGACAAACAAGTAGTAAGATGTAAGATGAAGAGAAGAGAAGTTGCACCAAAAGGGTGTGAGGGAGAAAGATTTGTGACAAAGAGAATCACAAAAGAAAAGAGGTTGTCAAAGAGATGTGACATAGAGAAGGATGTATCAAGAGAGGATATTAGAGAAGGTAGTAGCAGAGTTTTAGAGGTCAAATCCCCTTAGCTAGTGAGAGATGGAGTTGTATCAGAGGAAGATGAGGTGCAAAGTAGTAGCAACAATAGTGCAAAAAATAGCGATGAAGGCACAATCTAAGAAAGTGAAGAGATCTTAGCTATTGGAAGGAGGCTCTCATGGCTTAAGATAGGAAGCTTTTGTGGATCCAATATCACAGAATAAGACAAGATAACGTGGAGGAACCCCCTCTTTGAACCACACCCCTCATGCATTTTTAAATAAGAAGAAAGAATCAAAGAAGAAGGTGAAAAGGAAAGAGAAGTAGAAGAAGAAAGTTCAAAAGCAAGAGAAGTAGAAGAAACAAGTGGAGTAGAGACCAAAGTTAGCAACGTTTTGCAATATTTGTCAATAACAATAGTAACCAATAACATTCAGTCATGAAGATTAAGTTCCAATTCAAATATGTCCAATCAGAATTCAACCCTCAAACTTTATGCGTTGCATGGGACAGGAAGAGACAATGCATAACAACATTGGTTCATTCGTGAAGCAATCTAGTCCGTGAAACGAGGCATCTAAGATCACGCAGTTGGAGACTACATTCAAAGATAGAGCTCTGACGTGGTACATGAAGTATAAATTTATCGTGCTAGCGAGACAAGCAAGGTCCCTCACAAAGATAAAGAGAGATCTCCTTAGATAATCTGCAAACCTAAGTCAGAGTCATAATGTATAACCAAGATCAAGGAGATTAAGCAACAAGTTGGAGAAACTGTGTGGGATTAAGACCAACATTTCAAGATCCTATTGGACAGATTGACATTTCAAATCTAGGACATCCAACACATAAAATGGTTTATTGTTGGACTCCTCCCTCACATTTTGGTCCCGCTCAAGAAACAAAAATTAACAACTCGATTAGAAGTTGTAGGGATTGCAATGCGTCTAGAGTCTACACTAGGAAAAGGTAAGACATTGACAAGAATGGCGTAGGAGTAATCCCAACTTGTGAACCTTGCCATGTAGTCATAAGATATGGAAAAATTAAAAGTGGGGTGCAAGAATATCCAATATACCTTGTGTTGCACAGAAGGTCACCATCAGAATGAGTGTCGTACGCTAGGAAATTACACGACAATTGTATCGCTAAACCCATTTTCGACTAGGATATAGACTAAGTGGTATGAGATTTGTAAACAATGGGGTCATGTACCTCCCCATTTCCCAACCCTGTAGAAGTCCCATAAGATGACATGCACTCCATTATGCAAATCTATAGGGTACAATGTGAACAACTACTAGTCGTTACAGTTGAATAAGGGGCATATTGTACATGCCTACTGAGTCCAAGGGGAGAATAAGGCTTCAACAAAGGAGGCTTCCATGGAGGCTAGAGAGGAGGCTATGGAAGAGGAAGATGAAAACGATACAATGGGGGAGGAGGGAAACAACCCACCTGTTTCAACTATGGCAAGATAGGCCACTTGGCATGGTTCTGTACCAAGCCCTATGCATTGTGTGGATATTTCCACAACGTAGACCATGTCATGGAGGATTACTCAAAGTTGTTATCAAAATGGGAAGAAAAAGATGGGTGCTACAACATGATGACTACTGAGTAGCGAATAACATAAGTTGAAAGAAGAAGTTGATGTACAAGTAGTAAGCCAAGGAGGTGTTTACATAGGGACCATCCTGCAGAAAGAAGAGTGTTGATGCAGGAGCATCGTCAACATCAAGTGAGCGTGGGACAAGCGCAACACATTTTGAGCACATGATAAATTGTTTAAAACTTTTGAAGATTGGATGCGCCAAACTTAAATGTGATAGTTAAGGAGAGGCGTACTTATATATTGTAAAGGACCTTGAGCGATCCGCTCTCGTCCATAGTAGGTA
>SNQJ01S0001319.1:115235-130174 GCA_010110895.2 Picea sitchensis | reverse complement strand
TCTTTTATCAACAACTTAACCCTTCCACGTCCCATGATTTTGGCTGTCGAGTCATCTCCTAGGAATACATCACCACCATTGTATTTTTCATATTCAGAGAACCACTCCCTGTGAAGAGTCACATGGTATGACGTACCTGAGTCAATCAACCATACATCGCGATCTACATGTTTACCTATAGATTCCAGATAAACATCACCTCCTTCTTCAGTGGAGGTTTTCGCCTCTGTGGAAGAGGTACTATCAGACCCCTTTGGTTTATCAACCTTCTTAGACTTGCAATCTTTCTTATAATGCCATGTTTTACCACACTTCCAACATTTCCTCAAAGATTTTCCTGGAGACTTAGATCTACCTGTAGATTTAGGTCTCCCCCCCAAGACTTACCAGGATTCCTGTCTTGGGTACAACCTCTTACAAATAAAACATTTGTGTTATGACCATCCATGCTTTTCCGCCTCATCTCTTCAAATAACAAGGATGCAACTACATCCTCATACTTCAATGTAGATTGAGTGGTACTACCAATTGCTACAACCAGATTATCCCAAGAGTCTGGCAAAGAACATAACAGAGTAATAGACTTATCTTCTTCTGCAATCGTAATATTAACATATACGAGTTGACTTACTAGAGTATTAAATGCATTTACATGTTCTGTCACAAAATCTCCATCTTCCATCCTAAGATGATACAACTTCTTTCAAAGAAACAACTTGTTTACTGGGGACTTTGATTGATACAAATTCCCTAACTTATCCCATAGTTCCTTGGTTGTAGATTCTCCCGAGACATTCAACAACACCGAATCTGCCAGGCAGAGTCAAATCATACTCCTTTCTCTTCTGTCCAACTTCCCCCAATCTTCCTTCGACATACCAGTAGGTGGTGTACTAGTAGTTTGTGTACTAGTAGGTTGTGTACCGGTCGACTGTGTGCCAGTAGGTTGCATACCAGTAGGCTGTGTACCAGGATCCACAACGATCCATTGTTCTTTGTCTACAAGAAGATCCTCCATCTTGAGCTTCCATAGCTCAAAGTTTTTACCATTGAACTTCTCTATCTCGATTCTAGAAGAGATCACCATTCCTCTTTCTACACTCAAATATCCACTAAAAAAGCTCCCACTAAACTCAAGTTTATCACAGACCCAAGATAAACTTGATCTATCAAGACCGAGCTAAACCCTCAACAACAAAGGTGTCCCTCTAAAGCCAAAAACGAGCTTTGATACCACATGTAAAATTTAAACCTGTGAAGTAAAGTAATGCATATAGATTCTTAAGCAAAACAAAATTTAATCAATGGCTCATACACATAGTACACAAAGATTTATACCAGAAACCCTCAACCGGGGAAAACCTTTCTTATATTCATTATATCGAATTTCACCGTTCACCATACAATATATACAATGTTTTTAGGTATTTCGTAGATACCAAAACCCTAATCCCTTAATCCGGGATTAATTTAGAAAACCGCTAAAAATAGCAAAAACCGCCCCAAAATTTTTTTCGGGCCACTGCCCCGAACACTACGCGTAACCAGGGGGGCCATCCCTGGCCCCCCTTAGGAAAGCGCACACGACACAAAGAGCGAAGGAAGTTGGGATCATTAGACGCAGTTGTCAAATCTGACTCACCCACACACACACATGCAAAGAATATAACACATACCCAACAACCAGCTACATGTTGAAGAATTACATTCTAAACAGCCTTGGAAAAGGAGCATTAAACAAAGAAATGATCAATTGATTTAAAACTTTCTTTACAAAGTATGCACCAACCTAGGCCCTACCACCTACACTTTTGACCATTTTTTCAAGTCAAAATCTTATTTGTAAGAGCAAGCCAACAATTTTTTTTGCTTTTAGAAGACTATCCAACTTCCAGACAATCTTCCACCACCAAAGTTTAGACTTCTTCCTCCATCTCTGCATTATATCCTAATTTGGCTATCACGATACATGCAACTGTTTTTTGGTGCATTTAAGGTCATCCTCTTGGCTTGTGAGCCTCATAACACCATGTTTCAATAGATAAATGTATTGAGACCATTCAATAAGTTCTCATTCAAGCCTAGTTAATAAGCAAAAATCCAATCCTTATCCCAACTAGAGCTAGGAGTAGCCACATCTCTCAACATGTTCCATTACATATTGTAGATGAAAGTGGCTTTTATTTTTTGATGTACCACGACCTGGCTTCATATGTACCGTATTTCAAAGCCACAGTCCCATATTGTATTTGACTTAACTATTACATGAGCATGGGTATGCTCACCTCATTTTTAGAGATTGTATACATAATGACATTTCATTTATTTTGTAGCTGGTCTCCTTTCTCTCTCTAGTAGAAATTCTCATTTCAACTCTATCAATCCTTTTTACAAAAACATGTGATGCATTTCAGTGATATGATTCTCTCTTAATGTTACACATCATAGGGCATCTGTTATCACACCACTTTCATTTGCTTGCGACACTTAAGTGTTTTCTTTTATCGAAGGCATCACAAATCAATTCCAAGTATATCTTATGACCTCAAAACATTGGAGGAAAGGCCAATCATACATGAAGATTAGTAGTTGACTTTCAATTTGACCATTTGAAGGCCTACACACTTATCCCTTTATGAAGCATGCATTTGAGCCCTTAATACTTTGAAAAGTGCACAACCATTGTTGCAACATGATATTGGTGAATTTTGTGGCCCATTCAATGAGATAACCACTTAAAGAATCTTCTTGGTCAATTGGTGCCCATATGAGTCAAACCAACTCATTTAATTGAGGAACCCTTGACCATACCCAGAGTTATTACATTCAATTGAAGTGGTTCTTCATTCAAGCTCAGTTTTGGTTCCGATAAATTCTATAAATATATGCTTCCATCCTCCATTCAAAGAAGCTCAAGCATGTTAATCTTGTGCTACAAAAATTACTTTGAGGATTGGTATGCCCAAGGTCTCTAGTCCTCTTCTTGAGCCATCTTAGTACTTCTAGTTTTACCATTTAAAGACCTAAATGCTTATCCCTTTATGAAGCATGCATTTGCGTCCTTGATCCTTTGAAAAGTGCACAATCATTGTTGCAACATGCTGGTGAATTTCATGGCCCATTCAATGAGATAGCCACTTTGGGAAACTTCTTGGTCAATTGGTGCCCATATGAGTCAAACCAACTCATTTAATTGAATGGCCCTTGACCATACCTAAAGTTATTACATTCACATTCAAGTGGTTCTTTGTTCAAGCTCAAATTTGGTTCCCATAAATTCTATAAATAGAGGCTTCCATCCTTCATTTGAAGAAGGTCAAGTATGTTAATCTTATGCTACAAAAATTGTTTCGAGGGTTGGAATGTTCAAGGTCTCCAATCCTCATCTTCATCCATCTCAGTGTTATGCTTGTTAGATTTCCCCTCCATATGAGCACTTCATACAATAAATGTTTTTGAAATCACTCCAAAATTAGAGAGACTTTTATTTGAGGAATCGAGAACCTCCCCAAAGACAGCATTGGAGGCCATCTTCAATACTTCTCAAGGTGATATTTTCATTTTCTTTATTGATTTCTCCATTGGTGAATACAAAACCTTTTTTCTTCCTCACAAATAGCTTATTGTTTTTCTAAACACATTTTCATTTGGTTTTTGAGCTAATTGTTTGGGATACTACGTATTGGTAGAAAATATTAATATTGTTTGGCTTGATCTCTTGTGTGCAAGATCATTTTATGCCAGCCTGTAAATCAACTTGAGTAAAAATGAACTATTGAGAGAAAAACTCTTTATCTTCTTCACTAACCCTCATAAAAGAGGTAGTAGATTTCCCCACATTAACCTACATGATTGTGGCCATACAATATAGATATAATATCTCTTTGAGATTTCTAGTGTCTTGACAAGATCCATCACATAATCAAAGTATGCCATCAACAAATTATAAGTGAGACATGGAAAGAGAGTTCTCGTTTCTAATTTCTTTGAAATCCCCTTTCTCCTTAGCCTCTATAAGAGCCCTACTAAAACCCTTAGCCCCAAGTAGGCACCATAGGGAGGAGAGGGGGCACCCCTGCTTCAGACCCCTCCTAGGTCAGAAGAAATATGGAGATAAGCCATTGACCAAAACAATAGAAGAGGTTGTACTAACATAATTCATTAACCATTTGACAAATTGTAGATTGAAACCAAGGTGCATCAACATTAGATGAAGGTACAACCAACTCTATGATATGTTTTAGATAAATATATCTTGATCACCGCAGATGAGAGTTTTTTTACTTTAATGGAATGAGAAGCTTCTTGTGCCACCCCCATAGCTTCATAAATCTTCCTTCCAACAAAAAAACCAAATTGTTCCTGAGAAATTGACTTGGACAATAAGGACTTCACCCTTCTAGCAATTATTTTGGCAACAATTTTACATATGCAAATACAAAGAAAAATTGGCTTGAACTCCTCAAAACTACCTAGGATGTTAATGTTTGGGATGATGGCAATAAAAGTGGAATTGAAAGTTGCCAACACCCTTCGAGAGATCCTTGACTCCTTAATAACTCTCAACAGATCCAAATCAATATACTTAAGGAATCCTGAGAAAACTTCCATTGGTCACTCATCATGCACTGGACTTTTATTCTTTTGGAAGGAATGAAAGACCTCTTGAACCTCCTCCTTCTTAACCTTTGCCATCAAATTATCATTGTCTTCCTTCGACATAAAGCCAGGAAAAAAAAGTAACCATCTTGACCACCTTTGCTATGTTGGCTCTGGAATCTTCCTTAAAAAAAACATTGAAATGGTTCACCCTAGCCCTTGAAAGGTCCTCAAAACTTATCAACATTTCACCATCCTGTCCTTACAACTTCTAGATAACATTTGTATCTTTCCTATGGTTTGCAAAATGATGAAAATATTTTATATTTTCATCTCCCTTTACCAACCAAAGAGCTTTGCTCTTAAGTCTTTCTCATCCAATAGAAGCCTCTTCTTCTTTTCTAACTCCAATACCATAGATTTATGCTTCTCATTCATAAACCCAACTAGATCTCGAAGGTATAGTACCTCCAGTTGGGTTTCAATATCGTTCAAAACCCTCTCATCCTTGGCCCTTTTTCCACAAGCCACTTAATAGCCACTTGTTTTACCTTTTAAAGTTAGCTTCAAATTTGATATTAGCAAATTCCCTTAGCTCAAAGTCATAAGAGACCCACTGGCTTTTTATCCATTGCACAAAATCCTCATCATCTAACCAATGAGGGTTGAATTTGAAAGGGCTAGAGTTTTTTTCTCCATCCCATCCAATTCTAAAAAAATAGGGAAGTGATCATAATCTCCTCTGTATCCTACTCATTGCCTTAGTCTCAAATTCTCCCTCAACATACCCCTAAAAAATCAAGAATCTATCCAATATATTTGAGATGCTATCAACGTCGACCCTCTTATTCCTCCAAGTTGGTCTAAGTTTTATAGGGTTAATATTAAGCAAACCACACGCCCTCCAATCTGTTAACAAAGAAATTTGATATAAGATCAACTTGTGTAGACTCCCCCCATATCTCATATTTCCCTAAAAAAATTTTAGAACTCCTCCAACTATGGTACAATCTTGACCCAAAACGCTCAAATTAAAAACCTTTACCCAAAAATGGGACCTTGTCAGCATAAGGACCATATAGGTTCAAACCTGTGAGCTCCTTCCCTAGCTCCAAGGAGTAAAGAGATAATCCCAACCCTAAGTTAATTGACCATGAATTAGTATAGTTTAAAACCCCTATCCTCCAACCATAACTAATCCTCCAAACTTACCTTTTGCATTAGAAGCAATAAAATCCCACCCAATAAACAAATTTTTTAATTCAAAACATATAAATCCCCATTCTTTTATTGTTTATTGTAAGAGAAGTAAAACATGATTTTGAGACTCCACTAGTCCTCTAAGGGCAAGTTTCTTCCTAAGGATGCCCAACCCCCTACAATTAAGAGACATACAAATAATTAAAAAATAGTCATAGGGGTTCAGTTTGTTCTAAGAACCCCCTCAATATAAAGCTACCTACTATATTGTACTTCTAAGTTTACTGTTTTCTAAGCCTAGGAAAAATGATGTTTCTGACATGACCACCTCCTTTTGTACTTTTAAACTCACTTAATGATAACCCCCCATCCGCCCCCACCATTAATACCAAAACAAACAAGTTTCTTTAACCTTAACAAATTATGAGAGGTACCCTCCCAAGAACCCTCAACCTCATAATTTGGAGTTGAGGATGTATAACCATAAATAATGACTAGGTTCAACATCCAACTCTCGTCAATCTCATTACCCATGGAGTTGGTAAGGAATTGGTCAAGAGTCCCCTTTTCAACATTTTTACAACCATAAAAACAACTCCACCCTCTAATTCAACATGTAAGCAACCAATTACCCCATGTCCAATATTACATTTATTTATCATAGGAAATAAACTACCAAAAGGAGTTAAAACTGAAGTGAGCATATCCTCAATGAGCCCCTTACCATTTAGATTAATTGTCAGGAAAAAGTGTCATTTATTATGGGTTCTTTTGTGACTTTGACTAGAGACACACTCGAGGTCCCCAAAGCTCCTTCTGACACATAGATAACACCATTGTTAGGCTCCTTTGAATGGAGACCTTCATTCCCAGAACCACTAGCAATAGTGACATCACCCCTATCCTTCACCCTTGGTATAGATAAATCCTTTCTCCAATTTACTTGATGGAAAGGTAATTCACACTCATGAACCATGTGTCCATATTTATGGTACCTCACATGCTTAAAAAACACCCAACAATAGTATGCAATTTGTGTGTTAGTAAAATTACCATTTTGAAGGACCAACTCCGAGGCCAATCCCTCTCTTAGGTTGATGCCTACCAAGATGCAGGTGATGGTCATAATACAAGTGTTCATGAAGTTCATGTATACTTCCAAGAGGGAACCAAGAGAGTTTTCCACCTCCCTAAACCCCTCAATCGACCAAAAATCCATCGGAAAGCTCAAAAGCTTCACCCACACCGACAATTCAATCATCTTTTTTGTACATGGGTTGAACAACAAAGACCAAGGCTTAAGGAAGTAGAGTGCAGAGCCCCATTTCCAACAACCTTCCATGATTTTCTTAACATCATCCTTTGATATGAAAATAAAGCCCATCCAACGACGAACAAGGACAAATAATTTTAGAAGATAACCTAAACAAGGTTCCCATACCTCTTTCATCCACCCCTTCAAGGACTCTTCACCCATTCTCCTCCCTTTGGATCGCCCAACCAAAGCCTTGGAACCCAATTCGTTGACCAAATTCATCTTTATATTGTCACCTTGCACAAGCTTATTTAGTGTCTTCTTCTGTCTAACAGGACTTTACCTTTTGCAAGGCTTCTTCCACTTCCACCATCCAACACCTTGTTAACTTTGCTTGGATACTTTGTCGGAGTTTGAGTGCGAGAAGGTATGATAGTCCCTACCGACAACAAAACCTTAGGATGTTGAGCAAGAAAAACTTTATGCCCAAATACACAAAAGACACTATCCATCACAAATTCAAAGCCCCTTTGAAGTCTCCGCTCAGAAACAATAAAGCTATCCATTGTCTTCACATAAGGAATCATCAAAATCACTACTAGAAAATTCCTTTGGAATTGACCACCTCCAAATACAAATGCTCCTTGAGGTAATTATGAGGAAGAAACTAAACCAACCCTGTAACTCTCAGGATGAGCAATCCCTAACTCAGAAATATTTGAAACTACCTCCAAACTCGAATGAAACCCTGAAAAAGGACTAAAACCACTCCATAAGGAGGTAACAAACTCACTAATTACAGGCACATGGATTGGCAAGGCAAAAGTTAATGTCGATTGACAAAAGTCCTTCACTGATGCCACACCAACCAATGGATAACTTGCAATATTGATCGGTGTAAAGATACTTGTCCTTTCCACTTATCACCAACTCCTCCATTGAGATACCCATCAAAATACCCAAAACTAAAGTTTTAGAAGGAATGCATGAAGACCCCATGATCCATAACATACCCCAGTAAAACCAAGCCATAAGCTTCATCACATGGTTGGATTTGTTTAAATTTGAATAGGAATACAATCCACTAGCTCTTACTCCATTTCCACCCCACAAAAAAAAAAACAACAACTTATCTCCCCAAACCCTCCCAATATAAATTTATTTTAATTTAATTGTGATGTATACTCAAAATTTAATTTTGATTTTATTTCTTTCTCTAATTTTAAGACACACGTTTTAACTTTTTTTATACTTTAAAATTTCTTAAATAGCTATATTTTGATTTTATTTCTTTCTCAAATTTTAAGACACACGTTTTAACTTTTTTGATACTTTAAAATTTCTTAAATAGTTATATTTTGAATTTCTCTCTGTAAATATCAATCAAATAGTTTATATTTTGAATTTCTCTGTAAATATCAATCAACCTTCAATTCCTTTTAATTTTATTTTGACCGACCTGATGTAAATTACTTTTAACTTTTATTTTGACCAATCTGAACTGCAGAAAGCGCCTCTCGATGCGAAAGTAAATCTCGTGGGTTACAAAATGCCCAATTATGTAAAACCCCTACCTCTCCATCTTCAACTAAAACACCAAGCAAATCCATATACCTGTGAAACACCAAGCAAACTATGACAACCAACTAATGAAAGAACTCAAACACCTGACTAATCAACAGCGATATGATCGCTCATGAGGCAGAGACCTTACGTGCTAGACTACAAGCCCACTTCTCTGGTGATGAAGGGAAGGAGATTTGCCCACTTCTCTGGTGATGAAGGGAAGGGGATTTTGATGGAGTTTACTGCCTTCCACAAATATACAGTAAGTACCCAACTCAGTAATATTGATGTTCTCATCAAATATTCATACTACAGAAACAATGTCGTTTGGATTTAATTCAAAATAGTAGCAAGCCATATACCCAACAATGGGAATCAATATAGGCATTTGTTCTACTTGCAATATGGGCGTATTTTTATGGAACAATGAAGAATCTTTAGCTTCGTCCCCATCCTTATGTGCAGTGTATTCATTTGCAAGTGTTTTTTGGCTTCTCAAATTAAACCCAAGGAAAAGAAATGAATGGGGGTTGAGCGAGGGACACAGCAAAATTAGCAGCATATGCAGAAGCAACAGAAGAAGGGTGTAGGGCATGTATACATACATGTTTTGGATTTTGCCGGGAAAATCTGGGGAGATCCCATGAGGGGGATTTCAAAGCTATTGTCAGTATTTTTGTGTTCAATCCAGGAAAGGAAGTCGAAGTTTCCAGTTTTCGGCATTGGGAAATGGGAGTCAGAAGGTGGAATTCTAACACAGTTTTTTGGGGTTTTTAGAAATGGAGATCTATGGTTTCGGAGTGCCAGTCGCTGGGTGCTGAGGATCAGAAACTGGCGAAAACTGCCGGACGAAACACCAGCTGTGAAGGAAAATGAAAAATTAGATAGGGCTGAACGTGGAGAGTTGATCGAAGATGGTGGCCAATTAAGCGCCATTAATGGGGATGGTTCCGAGTTGGCAGAGAATAGGAAGGGTTCGAGTTTCTCGGTCCAAGACTTGGCGGTTTCGAATGAAATCCGTAGAATCCTGAAACGTGGATCCGAAGTCGAAGTATTTCTTGATCAATTAGCTCCTGCTGTTTCTGCAAGGGTTGCGATTAAGGTAATGTATAGTGAAAAAGATGTTAGGTTGACTTTCAGGTTCTTCCTATGGGCTGTGCGGACAAAGCACTTGAAAAGAAATTGGGATTTGCACAATTTGATGATTGCCATTTTGCGGGAAAGCAAAGAATTCGAGGCTGCTTGGGAGGTACTGAAAGGAATCAAAGGAGAAGGGCAGAAATTTTCCGTTGAACCTTTTACTGTTCTGATGTCGGCATATGCGAAGGCGGGTATGGTGGAGAAAGCAATAGAGTCGTTTACTGCAATGGAGGAATTCTCCTGCAAAGCGGACACGTTTACCTGGAACACTCTCATGCGCATTCTTGTGACCCACCAAGCCGTTCAGATAGCAAAGGCTCTCTACTACGAGATGTTGAAGGTAGATTGCTGGCCCAACCGGTCCAGTTTCCACATCCTCATCGATGGTCTCTGTAAAGCAGGTAAGGTGCAGGATGCCCTTGCACTTTTTGATGAAATGACTGCCAAAGGAATTACTCCCAATACCACGACTTATACAATTGTCCTTCATGGTCTTTGCCAGGCAGGGAAAATAGATGAGGCCAGCAAGCTTTTGGGTTCGATGAGGGAAAATAATTGTCCTGCAGACATTGTTTCATACAATTCCATGATCGATGGTTTGTGCAAAGCCAGAAAAGTAGATCGAGCTTTTGAGCTTTTTCATTCACTCGAGGAATTAAATATTTTCCCAGATGCATATACTTATACTTCCCTGATTCATGGTCTTTTCAGAGCTGGAAAATTTGATGAGGCCCGCAAGTACTTTAGAGACTGGTTTAAGGGTCAGACCACTCCAGGTCTGGTATCGTACACGCTGATGATAGATGAATTCTGCAAAGCTGGCAAAATTGACAACGCTTTTGAACTTCTGACTGTAATGACTACAAATCAATGTCTTCCAGATGCATACTGTTATAACACTCTGATCAAGGGCCTTTGCAATGTTCGACAAATAGATGAAGCTCGTGTTCTCAAATTAGAAATGGCTCAGAAAGGATGTCCTCCCAACAATGTTACATATACAACTCTGATTCGTGGATTATGCAAGGAAGGGCTTGTAGATGAGGCACATCGGATGTTTGATGAAATGACGGGGAATGGATTATTTCCAACTGTTATGACTTATAACACACTCATTAATGGCCTTTGTAATGCTGGTGAAGTGGAGAAAGCATACATTTTGTTCTACAAAATGGAGATGGGAAACAATCCGTCTTTGTTTCTGAGTATTACCCAAGGCAGTGACTGCATTGCAGATGGTGCCGACTTTCAAGCTTTAGTTGAGCGCCTCTGTAACTCTGGCCAAATCCTTAGAGCATATAAGCTTGTTAGGAGGTTAATAGAAAGTGGTGTCATGCCGGATACTGTTACTTACAATACACTCATGAATGGCCTCTGCAAGGCAGACAAATTAGCAGGAGCCTTAAAGCTTTTCAAAGCAATGCTTCTCAAGGATTACAGGCCAGATGTATTTACATACAACATACTAATCAATGGCCTTTGCAGAGCTAACAGAGATGAGGATGCCTTTACCGTGTTTAAGCAGATGGCAGGAAAAGGATGCAATCCCAATGTGGCAACTTACAAGACTCTTATGATGTCACTATCTCACAGAGGTAGAGTATCACAGGCTTTTCAGCTTTGGATTAATCATATCTCTCAGAGATCTGGTATAAGTAATCAGGACTTCTGCAATATTCAGTTGATTCAGAAATTATTTGAAGAAGGAAATTTAAATGAAGCTTTCAGAACTGTGGTGAAGATGGATATGATGCAAGATGCCGCAGATTCTGGAGCATATTGTATTATAATAATTGCCTTATACAAAGCTGGGAGATTGGATGATGCATTGAAACTTACATGTATTGTTCAAGAGCATAATCTCAATCTTACAGCACCTACATATGTGTTGCTTATTACTGGTCTTTGCGAGGATGGCAGAGTAACGGTGGCTGTAGAATTGTTTAAGGAATCATTGGAGAGAGGTATTTTGTTAAAGCCTCCAGTGTGCAATAAAATTCTAAGGAGTCTTTGTTTTCAAGGAAGAGAAGATAAAGCACATGAGCTTCTTAATGAAATGATATACACAGGCTATGATCTTAAGATCTTACTCGATGACAACAGTAGAGCTCTTTTAGGCCTAGGTGGCCCAACATCCACAATTTGATACAAATGATATAAACACATTTCCTGTTTGCTATTTTTTATAATCCAGCAATGATGGGAAAATTTTGATGGTAATTCCGTCTAGATTACATATCAATTCAGTTGGCAACAGTTATAGCAAGTTCTTTTCCTCATTTTTTGAGATGTTCATAATAAAGCCATCCATTATCTATGAAAAATTGAATTTCTGGAGTGGAGATTGTTTCATGCTACCTTTGAGGACCTGCATTGATTTTGATGGATAAACTTGAGCAGAATATACTCATCTGAGGTATGTTCAAATGGGTTTAGAGGCTATTTCTCTCTTTTTCTGTCTCTACTACTAAATTTGAATGAAAGAGGGGTGGCTTGAGCTCACAAATTCCAATAAAGAGATGTGCCATTGTAATTGCACACAGTTGGAATTTTTTGATGTATTTCTGAGCTGAAGCTGTTTTTTTAAACATAGGAAAGGAATTGTATCAAGTTGTAAGGGGATTGAACTGTTATTTTGAGTTTTCTATCAAAGGGTAGTTTTTGATAGTCAGATTGTAACCATTTCTCTAAGAGTCTATTTGTTTCTTATTCTGACTCTCCTATCAATTTTGAATGACGGAGGTGTGGTTGAGCTCATGAATTCCAATAAAGAGATGTCCCATTGTAATTGCACGCAGTTGGAATTTCTTGATGTATTTCCAAGGTGAGGCTGTTTTTTAAACACAGGAAAGGAAGTGTATCGGGTTGTAAGGGGATTGAACTGTTATTCTCAGTTTTCTATCAAAGGGTAGTTTTTGATAGTCAATTAAGCAAAACAATGTTCATTGGAATACAATCTCTGTTTTTTTATGATCAGATGAGATTCCAGGGTGTTACTACACCATACTCCATTGAAAGAATATGAATTCAATGGTCTTGGATTATTTTTCACAACTTCTCATCTCATTTGAGAGGATCTTTCAATAATGATGTTGGAAGCTCGAGATTCTTTCAATCTAGAAAAGACCAATTATGTCCTTCATTTGCTGTTCAAGTTTACAAAAGACATTTGGATGTTTGATCTTCTGGCAAATCTCACCTGAATTCACAAGAGACATATATAATAGTCCTTACATATCTCTGGGCCTCCAACTGGATTTATCCCAGCACTTGTTCGAAAATCTTATTATGAAACAGAAAGGGTTGATTCAATAGTGTAATAATTATTGCCAAATTATGTTCATTACAGTATGATTCATGGAAACTAATCAATGTGATTGAAGTCACCTCAGAATAAACACTATCCTACTTCTCTATTCAACTAGATTATCCTGACGTGGTCTGAATTTCAATCATTGTTACAAGGTACACCATAATTTTGGCATGACCGGGCCCACTATACCAGAAGGTCAAGAGGCATGCATCTCAAGCAACTCTTTTTGATGAACATCTTTAGAAAAGCTTCAAACTGAATGGCATCTCACCTTAGTGTATTTTTTTTTTTTCTCATTTTTCACTTTTCTGTTGATGAATGATAGTGGAGTCATTGTCAGTGGATATTTTCAATCCATTTCACCAAAAAGATTTTAGCGGATTCTACCCATCCTATGTATGTTTAGAAGGTTTTAGAGTCTATTCCTCTCTTCTTTTGATTATACTATGAAGTTTGAATGAGAGTGGTGGCCCGAGTTTACGTTTTCCTATAAAGAGATTTCTCATTGTAATTACATGCAGCTATAATTTCTTGATGTATTTACAAGATGAAGCCAATTCAATTCTTTTAACAGAGGAAAGGTAGTGTATTGATTTCTAAGGGTATTGAATTGTTCTTTTCAGTTTTCTATCAAAGGGTATTTTTTGAGAGTTAAATTGTAACCCACTGAATCATTTAAGAAAAATCGTGTTCACTGGGATATAATCTTTCTCTTTTTTCCCGGTAAATATTCTCAAGTGTCACAACACCATGGTCCATTGAAAGGATATAAAATTAATTTCATTGGATTACCATTCACATCTTTTCATCTCCTTTGAGAGGATTTATTTATTTATTTTTTTCCCTCGCAAAAGAAATCATAGATTTTATTTGATGAAAAGAAAACACATTTTGTATCTTTGGAAAAAACTGGCAAAGATTGCAAGAGATGTGGACCAACCAGGTAAGCAATTCCAAAGTTTTTTTAAGTTCAGTTGTTTAAACTTTAAATACTTGGTTTTTTAGCCAAAGTCATAATCTAATTCGTTCAAGTAACTTTGTCTTTGCAGCATATTGGTGGGAGTCATTTGGTAGCCAATGTCCTTGTTACCCCCTTAGTTTAGGAGTAACTAAGGAGATCATGTCTCGAGGCTCAAAGGTAGTAGACATGGAGTGCCGAGAGTCAGATTGAGCAATAGAGCCCGCAGGGTCCCTCCTATTCATGTTGATCACCACTCATCACCAACAACAGAGCAACATCCACTACATCAGCTTCGTCCCAGAGGACCATGAGTCTTGCTTCACGAGGTAACAAGTTTGGTGTCATGGTAAGTGTCACTTTAATATTTGAATCATTTGAACATGTTGCAAAGAATCCTTTATTGATTATGGAATGTTTGCTTGGAAATTATACCTTTTGCCTAATTTCACCTTGGTGGTTGTCATTGTGTCTTAGCAAGTTGGTCACCCTCGGGAAAATGGTTGCTACTGGGTAGCTCCTTGAAGGGTCATCGTACCATTCCTGTTAATATCTACCACTTTCCACACTTCTTCCCCTCCATTTCCTTATCTTTTGGGTTTTCGGGCTCATTGACCCAAGAAGGGACTGTACCTCATTTCATGGGAAGAAGGGGCTTGTTAGATTTAGGGTAAAAATTGCAGAACAGAAGTCTCTTTTAAATTTCAATGATTAGAACAATTAGATCTGTTACACATAGAAAGTAGATCTATGAAGGACAACAACAACTTCTGATCACATATTAACATAAACTCAGATCTAAAGAAGTAATGGACAGATCTGAATACAATAGTAGATCTATGTAATTAAACAAAGATCTCAGATCTAGAACACTGCCTAAACATTTCACAATAAACATATCTTTAGAT
>SNQJ01S0001319.1:96901-108399 GCA_010110895.2 Picea sitchensis | reverse complement strand
GGGTACCCTGGACCATGTCCAGGGGCCCTAGACATATCTAGGGGCTTTTATCTGCTTGGTCCCAGACCAAGAACCCCAGTTGTATACTGGGGGCCCTAACAAGGGTCTTATGGCACTGACTGTTTGGTCCCAGACCAAATACCCCAGAAGTGCAGTGGGGGCCCTAGATTTCGTCTAGGGTCTTAGCCATCCTCCAGGAGAATGGCTCTCGCAGCTGCTTATAAATTTAACAGGGCTAAAGGCCCAGAGGTGTTGTAGCTGGAAAAAGTTAAAATCCAATCATTATCCTTCCAGATGTTTGCCCTAAGGTCTTGAGAGCAATGAAGCGCTACTCCATAAAGATCAAGGACCTTTTAAACATATAACTAATAAATGTCGTGCTTGTTGAGGAAATGCATTTTGCGGTGACCCTTACTTTCCACTGCATATGGCACTCAGTGTGTTTCTAGCTTCAAGCGGCATTGCGGTACTCTTTACTTTCCATTGCACATAGTACTAAATGCTTTGGACCATAATCAATTAATGGCAATAAAGGGCTTGGAAAAATGTTGCATCGGGGATGAAGGGTAGCACACTCTCTACAAAGGCACCCATAAATGAGATAATATGAACCCTTGTATGTCAAGAAACCCATGCCTAAAAGTATTGCCCCAATCCACCTCATATTCATTACATGGCTTAGATAGGTTCTCCTTGGGAAACATTCCTTGACTTGGGGATTGGCTAACCCAATAGGGCACCTTGACACCCCTCCCATACCTAAATTTGACAAATTTTATAAGGTCCTTGAGCATTTGTTTAATTTGAAAAGGAGGGTTTGATGCACATGTTTGGGTGGTTCTCTTATTAAATGTGGCTTACCTGGCATGATTCATATGACTTGTGGACCCTTGGAGGGCGCACTGGGCGTACTTGTTTGTTTTGTAGGACCTTGCCCACATGATGGATGCTAGACCCCACGTCTGGGGCACCATTTGATTATGAACGTTGCACCTTGATGATGGAGGATGTTGCCTTTGGAGGCATCTTGGCATGACTAGGGAATGAGACTCCACCATTCTCCACTTGAACGTTGGTCTTTGGAGGCCTAAACGTCACCCTCTTAGCCCATGACGTCACCTAGGGGCTAGGGTTTGGTGGTTCACTTGATGGATTGATGGAGGAGGCACTTAGCATGGACCTTGGCACATGGGAGAGTGACATATGGCCTTTGAAGACGCAATGTTCCACATCCTTAGCCTTGACGTTGTTGACCGCCCATTTAGCACCGGTGGTCAACTCATGTGCCATGAAGAGATGCATCATCAGATGCCCATGTTGTCGAAGACTTTTGGTTCTACGAGCTGTGTTTGGCCCAACACTTATTTTTGTAATTGGAATTTTCGCACCACTACGTGGGTTAATAATGTAATAGGTCTGCATGAGTCATGTCTAGGTCAATTACCTTGGCATCGGTTCACTGGGAGAGTTCCTTTCACCGAGGTTTTTTTATCCTCAGATTATCAGTTGGGCTTTTCAACCCGACTGATTTCCCTTGAGTTTTTCCCTCACACTTTACATATGTCCTCCAAAGTGGTGAACGACATTCTAGTGGGCTTATGTTTTGGTAACTATATAGGGAATTCATTGTAAATGACCATGCAAGACATCATAGAAAGTTTCGCGGAATTCCGTCGAGTCTAGGTTAGTTTTTTTTTTAATTAATTAATTTTTAATTAAATTTCCCTAAGTTTGGAGGTTTAATTATTTAATTAATTAATTATTTTTGAGCAATAATTGTAAAAACTGGATCCTTGGATTTTTGATAGGGGTATTTGTGCTCAAAAGAAATGGAATAGCACCCCCTACATCCATGGACCAAGTTTCAGCTCAGTCGGACAACTTTAGCCATGGGTTAGTCCACCTAGAGTGTGAGTCAGTCTAAAACAACAATTTTAATTGCTAAAGTCCAAACATGGCAAAATGTAAAAAATTGTAATAATGAGTTAGATGATGTGAAATGCTGAAATGATGGTTAGAGAGAGACCCCCTAAGCATAACCCTAGCCTCCCAACCTTTTTCAACCTTGTTAAACCCCTTTTCCCACCTCCACACTCAAAAGTTGCGCCCCCCTAGGGGGATTGACGTTTTTCATTTTTAATTTTATTGTGACTTGGGTGTGGCCCCCTCTCCTAATCTTTCACTTCATTTAGCCTTGTCTTCCCCCCTAGTGGTGATCCCTTTCACTCCACATCACCCATACCTACATTTGGGTTGATTTTTGACCATGGGGAGTGCTCTCCAAGAGAGTTATGCCCTCCTTTTTGTCTCTCCAATAAAAGTTACGTTTTTTTATTTATGAGAGACTTTTCACCTCACTTTAGCACGAATCCCATGCTTCTCCTTGAGCCTTTGTGTGATCCCAACACCTTACATCCATTCCTCACCTCTCATCTCCTTTTCCTCATCCCAAGAGGTGCGCCCTTTAAGAGTGGTGCACCCTCCCTCATCTAGAAACTCTACAAATAATTATTAAAAAATTATTTGAGTCTTTTCACTTACCTTGGCACGAATCCCACACTTCCTACATGCCGTTAGATCTATCTACTTAATTTTTCTATTTTTCTACACCCTAGATCTATTGTGCAAGCCCTAGGAAGTGCACCCTAGCCTAGAGATCTACTCTATTGCTTGGTGGTGGACACTTGGCTTAGATCCAAGAGGGGTAGGTTTGCCTCTCCAAGTATAAATGGATCTCTTTTCTCCTCCCCAACTCACCATATCTTGAGCTACTGTTATGCTACTTGATTTTTCTCTCTCTCTCTTGTCATTTCATTCATTCTCATTTCATTCTTGCTCTAGGGTTTTGGAGTATTCCTCTCCAAGACCACTTCTTTGGTAATAATATTTTGGAAGCTTTGGAGGACAACAAGAAGGGTAATGCGTGTGCTTATGTTTCTTATGCATAGGAGGTAATATTGTTTAATGTTCTTTCTTATTTCTTGCAACACTAGATCTTAGGCAAAGTGTTATCTAAGTAGGCTTGGTAGAGCGTATGCCTATTAGTCTATATATCTTGATGTTTGATTTAAATTGAAGTGTCGTTTATTATCATTGCATCAACGTATTGTCTTTTGTATGCTTGGGTTTGAAAGAATATTGCAGGTTCACCTTCAAAGTTTCATTGGGAATTTCTTCTAGAAGGGAAGGGTCACTTGAAGCTTTTCTACACTCCAACTATCTAGATCTATTACTTTTCTCTATTTTGCTGTACATCCATATCATTTTCAGCTAGCATATATTGGTTTACATAGGCCAGAATAATTTAAAATCTATATCTTGTCTTGTGGAAAGTTCTTGTCCCAAAAGGGCAAGGGTTTCCTTAACATTGTTTGGTTGTGTGTAGCCATCCTGTTTTTACAGGTATATCAGATCTGGTTGGAGGCTCTTGGCTGCCCCAAAAAGACACACACAACACTTCAAGACCCCTTGGGGGAGTTTGGTAGCTATCGCTAACCCCATCTTGTCTTTTTCTAGCCTAGAAGTGCACTTTTCCTCTTGTTTGTTTGATTGTTCAAGCTTGAAGTGTAAGAGGGGAAGTGGTACGGCCTCCCCTCTTCTTTAAGCTTGTGGGTAGGTAGGACATAGGCTAGATCTAGCTTTCCTTTCATTTTTCTGTTTTTTCTAGCTTGGTCACAAGGTTTAGAAGGTGAGGGCACCTTCTCAACCTTGACGTGGGTATTTGCTTGATTAGCTTGTAGATTAGTTTGCTTATTGGTTTATTTTTCCTCTTGCTCATCTCTTATTTGTTTGCCCTAATAACTAAAATCTAAAGAACACTTAATCTAACTAAGACAAGATAACTTAATAACCTACCTAGTTGGGAGAGGAACCCCCCAAAGAGGTAAGGATAAGTGTTAATGCTTTATTTTTCATGTGATGTGATGGATCTAATGGTTTAATGTAGTGTTACCAACATCTCGATAATATCTCGATGTTGGCGATATTATCTTCAAAATCAAGGTCGGCGATATTTTCCGATATTTTCATTCTTACAACATTGTTTTTCATTCTTACGACATTTTTCGATATTTCCCGATATTTTCCCCGATGTTGCCGATATTTTCGTTTGCAGACCCTCGGCGATATTTTGCCGATGCCAATGTTTGCAACATTGGTTTAATGTTCCTAGTGCTTATGTTTTAGATCTAATCTCTCATCTTAAGCCCATTGGGCAACACACTTAAGTTTTTTTTTGGATCTTGCTTAGTTCATTTCTTTTCAAGCTCTTAATCTCTAGCTTAAGCACACGTTTTACTTTCATGCGTACTACATCTTAGGGTGCTTAACACATAAGTGGTTTATGGATTCATTGTTTATATCTATTGGTAGCCACGTCTTGGGCTTGGAATTTGTTGAATGGTTAAGCAGGCAAACACATTTAATAATCTCTTTTCCTCATCTCTTAAGGCAAGCTGTTCTTGCCATTGATCTATTGTCTCTAATCAAACTTATTTTGATGTTCATGTTATAATCTCTATTTCTTTCAACCATCTCACTTTTATTGTGCTTCTTATGTGTTGATCTCACTTATTGTTAAAGTTTAAGCAATGCACTCATTGAGCAAATAACAGTTTCGGCCATCTTTTTAATTTGCACTTAAAAGGTACTTTAAAACCTTCTAAACACTCTTTAAATCACCTAAAAGTCTACCTAATCATTATACATACTTAATAGACTACTTTAGGGTACCTTAGACCACCATCTCCACCATCTAAAACGGGTTTGAGGAAAACAACGGAGGGTAGTGGCAGGGCACTGTCCCGTGGCACTCCAGGTGGGTGTCCTCTCCGGGAAGTACTCTTACTGTTAGGGCTGACTGGTTCTGCTAGGGTTGGCCTCGTTGCCATACTATCTTGAGTGTCCAGCAGTTATTTGGCAACAGGAGGAGGAGGCTTTGGTGAAAGCTAATAAAATTTGTAAATCTTTAAGAAAAGCCTAAATATTAAACCCTTGACCACATCTACTAGAATACTTGGGGGGCTTAATAATCAAGAGTGTAGATTGTCTCCAATACTCATCTTAATAGTTGTGTTTAATTCTCTTAAACTTTGGAATCTATTGATGAAGTAATTTGTTGATGATAATCTTGTGTAAATGATGATGTGACTTGATGCTTTGATCTTCTATATCCTGCACATGTTGAACAAATACTTGGTTAGATTGTTGTTGTAACCTATCATTCTTTTAATTGTAAATCTTCTAAGTAATTGTACATGGTATTCTTT
Organism: Picea sitchensis; assembly: GCA_010110895.2. Classification (NCBI taxonomy): domain Eukaryota; kingdom Viridiplantae; phylum Streptophyta; class Pinopsida; order Pinales; family Pinaceae; genus Picea; species Picea sitchensis. The sequence continues at coordinate 103,132 of SNQJ01S0001319.1, read as the reverse complement.
TATTGAGTTATTTTTTTGTAAAATTGTAACTTGTAGATCTTTGTAAAGAACCACCCTTGAACATAGTTGACCCCTTGCCCAATTTCTAGGCACTAGTCTTAGTTGACCTAGGGAAAAGGCTTGCTTTTCATGCTAACCCTTGCATATTGCATGGTTGCCTTAGCATCTTAAGATTAGAATCCCCTCTAACCTTAACAAATTAAAATTAACTCCTAGAATTTAACTCTAACTCATCTAGTAACTAAGGTCTACCCCCTTTGGCTTCCCTAGGAGTAAGCCTAGACGGAAGAGGTCCTGGTCAAAGTGACAGCGTGGGCTGTGAACCTTGGCATTGTGCCTCCAAGGACACACTGAGTGAGCCGAACTAAACTCACGTCTGCAAGTGTGTATAAGGACGACAACAAACATCACTCCTATGAGCCTAGTATCACCCTACTAGGGCACGACGTCACCCTCTTTAGGGTTTTATTTTATGTAAAATTTAATTTTGTAAATTGAAAAGACAATTTGAAGGGGTTGGCCCTCTTATGTAGAGACATGACTTTTCTTTGGAGGCTTTTGGATGGCTAGGGTTTCCATATAAATATGGCTAGCCAAGACTCATTTTAGCATCACATAGAGCACTAAGTCTGAAATTTTCGCCCTATAGGGTTATCTCTCTCTTCTACACTCATGCGACTTTCTTGGAGGATCATTTGTGGATGTATTTTGCTGATTTTTTGGATGGAATTTCTGCGATTAGGGTTTATTCTTGTCATATCTTGGTGAAGTAAGTAAATTTTTGCAATTTCATTTCATGTCATTGAATGTTTATGTTAAATTTTACTTGTTCATATTGAAGATTTTTCTTGGTAAAACCCTAAGAGAAGAGCATAAGTGCTTCCTCCTCTCATAAGGTTAATTTCATCCATAAATTTGTGAAGGAAATCCTACCTAGGGTTAAGCTCCTAAAGCCCTAAAGTGCCAGTGCTTTAGGAGTTTGATTCTAGACTCTTGATTGTAACTTAATTCAAGAACTTAAGAAGGGAGAAAATGTTGCTAGAGCCCAAAAGTGCTTGCATTCTAGCAATTCTTCTCTTTAAGGTTTGAAATCTAAGGCCTTAATGTGCTAGCACCTTAGATTTTAAACCCTACCTCTTAGATCTTGCCACTATCATCTCCAAACAATTGTATTGCTGTTGTAAAAGACTCCATAGCCCTAAGACACTAATCATTTAAGCTCTCTTGTGGTGAAAGTGATCATAACACTCTCAATTTTCAATATCTCAAGCTTTCTACTAACTTTACTAACTCTAACTTAAGCTAATTCACTAATATACTCGCTGCTGTTGCAAAAGTTTGTTACAACCATACTAACATACACTAATTTGCTGCATACATTGATCTAATAGTGGCTTAACATACCTAGAAATTGCATCTAATGATTGGACAATGTTCTATTGAATAAATGTTGAGTTTTCATGGTAAATTGTTGCAATTGTGACAGTGTAATTTTTGCTGCTGTTGCAATTTATGTATTGCTGTTGTACCACTGTTCACTGCTGCAATTTTACAACAACGATAACATCTTTCACTGTCTAGTGTCTTTAAGAGGTATTACTTGCATACTTGTACTTGGAAATCATTATATACATGCTATATTTGTTCTTGTTCTGGGAAGGTACTCAAATTATCTCCTTACCTCTTATTTCCTTGGACCTAGACTTTGACTTAGGTGATCAAGAGAGGGGGCGGTAGGCTTGGCTATCAAACTTGCTACTTTGAACCCTAGCCTCCCTTGTGGTGGACCTCCTCCATCACTAAAACGAGGGGATTTCTTACTAAGGTGACAGTGGTAGGATTTCTTGTAGTTATGCAAGATTTGGTGATTTTGTGTTGGGCTTTGCACAATTACAAATCTTGCGATAACATTTTGGTGTCGTTGTCGGGGAGGATTGAGTCATTCTCCTCAATGACAAATCTTTTGGTAAGCTTCTCCTGAAGCCCTTATTTTGCAAGCTTACCTGGCGACTCCACTGAGGGTAGTTCCCTCACCTTCCTTTGATGATCCTAAAGGGATCATCTGTCGACTCCACTGATATTTTCCAAGGTGCCATCCTGCTCTCAATGTTCGAGTTCGAGTTTAAAAACTATGGTTGAGAGGTTTTAGCCATCCATTTTATTATTGAAGCAGAATCTCCAAAAATCTGGATTCTTAAAATATTTCTGTCCAATGCACATTTGATTAGGAACTTTAATGCCATTAGTTTAGCTGAGTTATCAGATCCAGCACCTATTCTGCTTTAAATTTTATATAGTGATCATCCAAGAGGTACAAGACTCCTCCAACACTACTGAAATTCTGAATGCTTTAAAAAGCCCCATCAAAGAATCCCCAACAAAAGGATCTGTCTATTTGAACCTCTTGAATTTGCCTTGGAATATTTTCAGAGTCCTGTGTGGTGCTCTTTTGACCCAATGCATAAATATGAGTATAAACCTGAAAATATGAAATAAACTTGTTCTAAAAAATGGTTGAGTTTCGGACCAACCAGATAATACCCCATGGGACCAAGCATGGAATAGCTCTGAACTTAGATAATTATGTTTTCTCAAACCATGCTTGCAAGCATTCTTCATTTGAATTGCCATAATACATATTATCCACTCCTGTAAGATTTTTAACTTCCCTCCACAAGGCTTGTGAGTATGGGCAGTGTATAGATATTAAAGAATTGAACAATTGTTTCACAATCATTCCTGCATAGCATACAAATATTTCGACCTTTTCTATTCTTCAATTGCAACATATCTCAAGTCAAAACCCTGTTCTTCAAAGCCAGCCAAAGGAGAATTCTGTTTTTTTTTGGAGCCTTCAACTTCCATAGGTGCTTCCACCAGCAGTGGGGTTAATTGTTTATTGATTCACATATTACTTTATAATCCAGTTTGGCAGTGAATTCTCCCCCTATTTGATTTTTGGCCCAAGCCAAAGCATTAGGTTCATCTTTCAATCTGATATGACCTTTCCTAAGACAACTGATATAATTATTCCAATTGTTAATCTGGTTACCTTCTAGCCCCAAAGATTCAGCAGAGCACCATCCTTGGTTCCAAATGCTAGCATTGGATTTGTCTACTACTTGACTCAATGTAAAGAAACCCCTTTGATGAAGTGAGTCAATAGAATCTTTGGTCAAGAAACACCTATCCCCGCTACCCAGAACAACATTGGTACCAAGTCTTACTCTTTGCTCGGAGCCAACCTTCCAAGCTAGGTAATCTCCAATTGCTGGGAAAGATCTTACTATGCGTTCCATTGATCGGACACATTCTTTGTATATTTCCTTTCTTATCCATTCTAGAAAGGAACCTGGAGCAATGTATTTTTGTTCTAAAATGTCTCTCCATAAACCACATTTTGTCAAGGCCTTCCATAGATTTTTAGCTGCCAAAGATAAACAAAATACATGCACATTCTTAAAACCTTAGCCCCCATTTTCTTTGGGCATTACAATCTTCTTCCATTTGACCAAAGGGATGCGATCATTTTTACATTTTCCAGACTAGAGGAAATTGGAGTATAACTTCTTGATAGCTTTGAAGACACCTTTAGGAATGAAAGCTAGAGAATGCCAAAAAACAGGGATTGCCTCTAGAACAGATTTTACCAAAGTCAAATGACCACCAATTGATAGCCAACTGCTGCTACAATTGTTGATTCGAGCTTCTGTTCTCTCTAATAACCAACTCCAGTCCCTTTTACCATATCTATTAAGTTTAAACCAGAATCCTAAGTGTTTAATCCCCTCTTGAGGGTTTATCACTCTAAAAGGGAAGTCCATAGTAACCTTTGTTAATCATTAGCCTCCAAACCATTGAAACATATGGATGATTTTTGCAGATTAATTTCCATTTCTGTGGCCAATCCATACAAATCTAGAATTCCTTCAACTCATTAGCTTCTCTAAAACTGCCATTTACAAATTACAAGACATCATCAACAAACAGAACATACACAAGGGAGCAAGATTTCCCTATCTTCACCCTTGAAATAACTCCAATTCTTTTGGCCTCCCTTATGGCCATGCTGAGACCCTCCATGATCAACAAGAAAAGTAATGGGGAAAAAGGGCATGCTTGGTGAAGGCCTTGGGAGGTTTTGAAATAATTTGCAGCAGAACCATTAATCAAGAGAGCAAAAGAGACCAAAGAAACACAACCCATCATCCAATGTGCTACTGGGTAATTGAAACCAACATGTAGAAGCAAAAGTCTTAAATACAACCAACTGGTCCGATCATATGTCTTTGACAAATCCAGTTTTAGAACTGCAGCTGGACAATTTTTTACTTTAATACAATGATTGCCCTCTTGTGTAGCCCCAAGTGTTTCATAAATTTATTTGTTTGCCAGGAAAACAATTTTTTCTTGTGAAATAACATCTGAGAAGATCTTCTTGACCCTAATTGCTAGTATCTATGAAGTTATTTTATACAAACAATTACATAGGGAGGTAGGCCAAAATTCATCAAAGGATTCTGGCTTATCCTTTTTCGGGACTAAGGCCAAAAAGGTTGCATTGAGTGAACTTGAAACCTTGCCAGTGCTTTTGATTTCCTTAAACAAATCTTCCTCCAATAACTCATAAAAACCAATAAAGAACTTTACCATCCACCCATTTGGACTTGGGCTTTTGTCTTTTTTGAAAGACATCATAATAGATTGTAATTCATCCTTTGAAACCTCCTCCATCAACATTTGATTGTTTTGCTCTGTGACAAAGCATGGAAAGTATGAAGCAATCTTTAATATTTCTGCTAAATTTGCTTGTTCAGGTTCCTTGTAGATGTTCTGAAAGTAAGTAGATCCCACTTTAGCAATTTCAAAGAATTAGTTAACCATGAGGTCCTCATGGTTCCTCATTTCCCAAATAGTATTTATCCTTTTTTTGCGGTTGGCAAAATTATGATTTTTTTTTGTATTTTTGTCTACTTTCTCAATCCAAATAGCCAAAATTCTTTGTTATTTTCTTTCCAACTCTTTTAGTTTTAGTGTTTCCTCATTGAAAATGCCAGACACATTCCCTTCGAATAGGTCCATTAAATCCTTCTCCACTGCCTTCAACTTCTTATCTATCTCTTTTTTCTTTTTGGAAACCCACTCAATAGTTGCCCTTTTCATCTTTTTTAGAGCAGAGATGCACTGAAAGCAAACTGACTCTTTGGAATTTGGATCAAATCTATGTAGATTTTTAATGACAAAAATAAAAAAATGAAATTTCTGTCATACACTTAGCAACCTAGAGATAACTGTCTTCATAAACTTCATAAATGCATAAACCCACATTCATAAATTTACATAAGCAGAAATACACATTGCTAAGCAAAATAGCAGCGGAAATAACACCGTGGATAGCAACCCATAACACACAAATTTAGGCAAATCCCACGGAAAACCCCAATGTGGGGAAACCCAACGAGAGAGAGAGAGAGATTTATTATTCAGCTTCAGGAAAGTACACATCAGCAGCGAAATAACATTTCCAACCAAGGAAAATACCTCACAACACCAAATCTGTCCCACAGAAATCTGCCTCGTTTTTCGTGCCAAAATCGTACCGATGTACGACCTCCTCTGTACCTCGTTTTTTGTGCCCACAAATCAGCTGTACAGATTGTTTCGTACGACCCAGAAACAACCACAAAATTATGAAATCTACCTCGAAAATCGTGCCTGAAATGTCTCGATTTCCGTGCCAAATCCGTACGGCTGTACGGAATCGTACGGATCTGTACAGTACGACCTCCCACAACAGAAAAATATTTCGGCCCAAAACTCATAATTTTTTTTTCGGGATTCGTGCCCTCTTTGCTGCTCACTTTCCTCTCTCAAGCTTACTTAGAAAATCTCTCTAACTCAACTCCTCTCGATGTCTTCTCAACATTCGACATGTCTTGCACACTACCCAATGCATTCTTTTATAATCTGAAAATGACATTTTCCCCCCAAAGTGTCTTTTCACCTTCCCCAACCCTAGATCCAAAGGTCAAGATTAGATGTTTGCCTTTTTCAAGATCAAGGGTCATAATCCATTCCCTCTAAAATGTCTCATTTAAATTAAAGTGATTTTCACTTTATTACATAAGTGCTTTATGAAAATAAAGTCACTTTAAAAATAGAAGGTACACTTTATTAAAAAGTCAATTTAATAAAAGAACCACTTAAAACAACTTTATAAAAACTATTACA
>SNQJ01S0001319.1:66304-86172 GCA_010110895.2 Picea sitchensis | reverse complement strand
TTGCTGGAAAATGCAAAAAACCACCACAAAATGTTAGTTTTGAGTTAACATATGTACAAAAATATTTACAATAAAAATATGAACTTAAAGATTGAATTTTTTAGCAAGATTTGAATGATAATATATGCAGAAAATAATTAAATAGAATGTTGAAATTAAAATAGAAAATTATATGGAATAGAATGAAGCCTTTGGAGTTCCTCCTCCAAGCTCTGGCAACTTGCAAATCTGTAATGTTACACAATAAGGCAAGAAGGTGAGATCTTTTAAAATACTTACAAAATACTTTGCAAACACTAATAAAAACAAATCACATAAACCTATAGCAATACTATTACAGATTTATCCCTAGCAAAATACTTTGCTTATGGTTCTTCAAGTAAAACAATGTGGAACAAATATAAACAAAATCTACAATGTTACCTTACCAAGAGAAAATACTATACAAGAGAACCAAGAATACACCAATAGAATACCAAAGAACACCAAGAGATCCTCCAAAGCTTCACTTTATTGCTGAAAACAATGGTTGCGAAATTGCAACAAAATTACATGAGAGAAATGGGAGAGAGTGAGAGAGACTGGGGAGAGATTTTGGCATAATAGAGTTGCCGTGAAAAACTCATGTCAAAATGAGGAGAAGGGGCTTCGTTTTAAAGGAGGGAAAGAAGAGAGACCCCTCTTGGATGAGTTACAAGTGTCACGCATCAAAGAGAGAGGGAACAAGTCAAGGGGGGTGCACTTTTAGGGTTTTGGAGTGAGTTAGGGTTTGAGGGGTGATATGTGAGGGGGGAAAACCTCTTTCCTCTTGTTCAAACATGAGGTTAGACTATAGGAAGGGTGCACTTAGGGTTTTAGGTACTTTTTCACTTTAATTTTTACTTTCCCCTAAGTTCATGAAGAAGAGGGGAGCCCCTCTCACTAGGAAGACTCAACTTAAGTTGTTAACTTGACTTGTGGGGGTTTTTCTAAGTGAATTTCCACTTTTCCAACTTAGGAAATACATTAGAAAACATTTCCCCACTTCTTTTATTGACTTTAGTCACTTTTACAATTTTTGGCTTTTTTACCTTAGTCAATTATTTGTTGATTTTTTACGGACTTGGACTCCTCATGGACAATGACTTAGCAAAACTTGTCCAATTGAGATGAAACTTGGTCCAAAGGTGCAGGGGGACATAAGGCATTTGATTTGAGTACTCACACCCCTATACAAAATCCACAGGGACCAAATTTTTACATTTTTCATAAAAAATAATTAAAATTTTCAATTTATAGAAAATTTTAATTATTAAAAAATCCTATCAAAACCTAATGGAATTCCGCAAGACTCTAGGAGATGTCTAGCATGGTCATTTACAACATCTTTAGACCTTAATCACCCACTAGGCTCGATCATTAGAACACCTTTCACCACTTTGGAGGATTATTGAGTGAAAAATTCAAGATTAATTAAAATCGCTGAAAAACAAGATTAATTACTTGAGGAAAAAAACACTCGATGAAAGGACTTCCCTAATGATAAATTCCTAGGAAACTAAATAAAACTTGACCCATGCTAACATATACATTACAAAATTATCCCACGCAGGGGAGTGAACATTTTGTGGACACAGAAAAAAGTGTTGGGGGAAAAATTGCCCTGCTGAGCCATAAGTCTTTAAACTTGTCGTACCATAAGGTACATATCTTCATGATACATGACATTGACACCTAGTTGAAATAGGTGGTCAACAAGACTAACAAGGTCCAAAGACCCGTAAAGTGATAAATCACCTCAGAAACAACAACAACAAAAAATATCAGATCAGATAGCAACATGTGAACTTGTAGAATGTTAAATTTGACAACATTGACAATCATTCTCCAATGAGAGGCCATGTGAGCCACCTTGAGGCTAGCCAGGGAGATTTGGAGAATCAACTAGTCTTGTGAGGTATTGACAAAAGCTAGGGAGAGCGTACAACCTTCGTGAGTCAAACCAAAAGTCAGGACGAATGAGATGCTATATGATCTTGCGAGTCTAGCTAAGGAAAAGGAAGAAGCCTTGTAAGTCTAAGATAAAAGTCAAGATGTAAGTCTAATGCAAAAGTCAAGGGGAATGTACAACCTCTGTGAGCATAGAAAGACTAGTGCAAAAGTCAGGGGGAATGTACAACCTCTGTGAGCCTAGTCAAGCCTTGTGAGCCATGAGCAAAAGTCAAGGCATATAGCAAAAGTTAGGTTGAATGTACATTTCCTATGAGCTAGAAACAAACAATCTTCCTTGTGCAAATAATGTAAATGTATTGATATAGTGCGTTGGCACGTGTAACCTTATCCACCAGGAAAATAAAGTCGAGTTGATTGTCTAATTGGAGTTGTCTAACTCAAGTTGTAAAAGTCGAGTTTGAAGTGTCAAACTCAAGTTGACAAGTCAAGTTGCATGTCAAGTGAGCATGTTGAGTTGCATGTGGAGTTGCATGCATGTCAAGTTGCATGTGGAGTTGCATGTCTAGTTGGCATGTCAAGTTGCATGTCTAGTTGCATGTTGAGTTGGCATGTCGAATTGTCATGCCATGCATAAGCTAAGTATCAAGGGCAAGTTGTCATGCAAAGTTTAGTCAAGTTACAATTCGAGTTGTAAAGACATGCATGCTCTTACTAATTCGAGTTCACTCTCATGTGCCTTTTATACACATAGTTTGACCCCTCTTCCTCATTCACTTGTTATGCAGCACAAGAGTGAAGGAGACAGGGCAATGAAGGAGTCTAGTACTGTTGTTTATTGTGTTACATAGTGAACAAGAGAGGGCAGCTTATGATAGTACTGCTGTCTATTATTCTACACAGTGGGTAAAAGGAAATGAATAGTGCTGGTTTATATCAGCAGTAAAAGACAATGAATAGTGCTGGTTTATATCAATAGTAAAGGACAGTGAAGATTTTGTTGTTTGCTGGTCACATAGTCAGGTACTTTTCATGGTGGTTTATTGTACATGATCTTACATATTATTTGCATTAAAGGAAGATTGTTTGCTGGGGTTTTTCTCCCTGTTTAGGGTTTCCCCAGGGTATATGTGTTGATGTTTATGCTTGTGGATCTACATAGTTCTGTATTGTTGAAACATATTAAGCTGGAATCAAAGTGTTGATGAAATTAAAGAAATAATCCACATATTAAATCAAGCTCGATATTTTAACATAGAAGGAGACCGCCCCTCCATCAAATATAGGAAGGACGTTTTCCTAGACAACCATGCCATCCTTTGCTTTCTTCCAAAAGCAAGATCCAACTGCCAGCTGGAGTCCTTTTGAGAGAGAGTTAGCTTCGTAATTGAATTCTCTATAAACATAAGCGAAGGGAATTGAGTTAAAAACAGATGAAGAGCTTTTCATCTCCTCCTAAATAGGACTAAGAACCAAGTTTCCCATTCTGAATTTACCCTTAAACCAAATAATTACCACTAGGGAATCCCCAAACACCTGAAATTTAGTCACACTTCTACCTGGAGCCAATTTTATGAGCTAACTTTAGAGCAAAAAGTTCTGCATAGTTATTTAACCCCCCTCCCAAGCCAGCCTTAAAGCTAATAGAATGAGAATCATTTAATAAGATAGTGCCACTTTCCCACAAGAAGGTAGAGTCCCTTGACTGGCACCATCAAAATACCCCCAGGCCCCATTTATTTTTTTTTCCACGGAAAAAATGTGTAATTCTATTCACCCAAAGAGAATCAAATTATATTTTGTAGGTGCCTTAAGTACGACCTAATCATGGGTAAAGTGAGCAGGAAATAGAGGCTCGAGAGGTCCCATAAGCTAGCTAATAAGCCATTAAGAAAAGTACAAAAATATGATCTGGGAATAGCCCGAAATAAGTCAAAAAAAGACCCTTGAAGCGTATGATCCTTGCCGCAAAAAACATGCCAGGAAAGCAAAAAGCCCGCCAAGATACAAGCCAGAAAAGCAGATGCCGGAGAATATCCTTAGACACCGGAAGGACCAGGTTAGAGTGGTATGAGGCTCCCACATCAAGAGAAATCAGAAAGCATTAGAGCCAACAAAAATCCCATCAAACACTAGAAAAGGAGAAAACCAGATAGCCGCATGCCCCCAATAAGGAACTCAAAGTGCAACCCACACAAACATTGCACGCCCTGAGTGAGGACCTCAAAGCTTTGGCCTTGAACCTCTTCTGAGATGAGGAAGAGAAAGGACACCAACACCCACCAAAAAACTCGATCTGAACATACATCAAACCATGAACATCTAGCGAAACCCGAGAAAAACCCTAGACAATCAAAACCGCAACACCAAGTGAACGGTCGACTACAGAAGTTCAGACTGAAGAGAGGGCAGAACCCAGCCCCAGGGAGAGTGGCAAGAAGAAAGACAAAGACAAATCAACTAGATCTGTGCCCATATAACCACACAGAGCCAGGAAACAAGCCTTTGTGTACGTAGAGGGCCACAGGCAACAAAGGATCCCCCAGAGGATGGAGAAGAAGATTCGGTCACCGAAAACGGAGCAGAAACCACCGAACAAGATTCACCTCCCAGCAAACAACAAAAAACGTGGAAGAAACAACTGCAACAACAAGAAAAGAACACGAAAAATGGATCCACCACCACCACCATGCGATCCAGGAAAGAAGCAGGGTCGAGGATGCCGGGATAACCTAGAGCGGCTTGCGACAAAGAGAGCCCAACACATCAGGCATTGGCTAGGATGCTGCAAAATCCAGGTTGCGACGGAAGCTATAGTTCGGGCTGCAACTAGGAGAACCCTAGCTGCAACCCCTCAACTTTTCACCTAGTCCCACCAGGCCCCATTGTTATCAATGGAATCATGAGTTAACTGCCTCTCGAGAAATATTTGGGACAAATTTTTAGCTTGCAAAGATAGACTTAGATTGAGAGGCACACTTGAAAGGAGGTGCAAATCTATCCTCAAAGATGTTCACATTTCCTCGCCAACCATATGCCCCAAGATACAATGATTCCTTTTATGCTGGCTTCTTTTGCTATTGAGTAAAACACATTGCAATTGTCTCTCCATGCCAACTATCCCTTACTCAAGTCAATAAAACCATTTATGCCCAAACCTGACTTGTATATGAGCGGGTGAAGGGTAATAACATGTCCATGCACCATGGAGCAAGATGGTGATGCCTTGTGGGGAGGGGGGCACGTGGCCTTTTACATTGCTCTGTTTACAACTCATGTTCAATGAATGGGGTGATGCAATATTGAATCCCTTCCCTCCTTCCAAGACCTCAAGACACCCTCAGGGTCCACGAAGCCTTTGTTTGCCAATTAATGACGTTGGATTTGGAATAACATAACCTTGCAGAAATCCTTGAGAAGCGATAGAATTTGATGGACTATACTAGAATGGCCTTGAGAGGAGGGTATTTTTTTTTTTCTGCAAGAGGGTTGAATGGTTATAGTGGAGTCTCCAAGAATGATGATCTTACCATGAGTTTTCCCTCTCAGAAGCATGATGAATTTACAAGCTATAAGGGTTTTTTGCTTTGTTGTTTGTAGCAATCCCTAGATCCCAAGTGAAAGCTAACTTCTGTTGGCCTTCAGGGTCAAGGATGATCCCTCCTGCACATGCCACCCTTGGTTCCAAGAATGATACTATTGTTGCTTTATCTATGGAAAGTTTTCTAGTGGTTGTGAAAATTTATTTACAATTCGAAGATAGTCCAACAAAGGATGATGTCAAAGTTAATCTAATATGGAAGGAGGAAGTCTTTGTCATACAAGATCATTCTTGTTGTAGAAATCTCGGTTTCTTGAATGGAAAATAATTTGAAATTGTACATATGAATAACCAATTATTTGATTGTGATCATTGGACTAGTGCATCGTGTACCGTGAGTAGAGTGTTACCTAAAGGGCCCTCACTTGCTCATCCTGCATGCTCTAGTGCTTCAAGTAGTTGTTGGCCTCAACACAAGGCAAGTTGAACAATAAGAGAGCATTGATAAGGCGACAGAGTTGGCCCCTAGCTAGGGCCCTAGAGGTTCCTCAGTTTGACAAGTTTTTGATTGCTCCTTTGATAATCTTTGAACCAGAGCATCTTGAAAATCCATGCAAGGCAACAACGGATGGGAGCCCATTTTGGTCGATCTTGAGCTTGCAATTGAAGGATGGGGGCCTCCAACTGAAGACAAAGATCCCCTCATGTAACAAGTTTGGTTATGGCGACTTCCTAAATTGATTGTTTGCTATGGAAAACTGCCTTGTTTTACTGATGTTTATTGATATTTGCCTCAGGAACTATGGCTTATTATACCTCTTTATTTTTGGATGCCTTGCATTGAAAGCTCTGATATGCGAGGTTTTTTCCCTTGCAGTCTTAGATTGTGGTGGTTGTTCTCATGACCCATTTTTTGTATAATATATCTATCCTTTAATTTTGTCTATTAATAGCATTATAAGCATTTTATCAATTTTTTTTATTCGATTATCATCTTTTCTAACAAGTCAAATGCTCACTACCAGATTTTAAAGAACCTCTTATTCATGCATCACACATGCTTTGATGATCACCTATATATGATTCTCTAGGGTGTTCTAATAGAGTAGAAGTGAAACAAGTAGAAAACTTTCAATCCAAGGCTAGGGGTATCATCTACCTCGGTATTTCTTTACCTTCTCCCAGTGAGAACCCTAAGCAACTGAAAGCATAGGAAGATGTCATGAAGGAGATGCATTTTGGTAAATTGAATGTGGTTACCAAGTTTAATGAGGAAGACAACAAGAGAACAAATTTCAAAATAACAAAGGCAGATTTAGGGAGAATTTTGGTGTACARGAGATACCTCCTATTAGAACCTCAAGTGGTTGTGATGAATGTAAAATATGTGTCATAGAAATATATCCCTCTAAAAGTGAGAAGAACAAATGCTATGGATGATTTCAATGGACATACTCAAAGGAGAGCCAAAAAAACGTTAATCATGTTCATAACGTTGCCAATGAAGAATAACGAGTGAAGTTGTGTTTAAAAATGACTATATAGTTCCTATATATCAGAATAGACGAAGAGAGAATGAAGTGAAACAACTTAAAATTCTATATATGGGACATTGTCTTCCTATTTGAGAAGATTCTTTAAGTTCTCCGTCATTAGGAAAACATGCCAAAGATTACTGCACCATGTATGACATTTATGGAAAATGCAAAGATGGAGAATATTGTAGGCAATTAGAACAAGTGTCAAACACATGAAATCCTTCACAGAGATGTATAGTTAGCATTGCTAGTGTAGAAATTTAATGACAAGATCAACTTATAAAAATTCTGTCATACACTTAGCAACCTAGAGATAACTGTCTTAAATGAACTCTGAAAAGTATAAACTCACATTCAGAAAATACCATAAGCAGAAATACACATCGCCGAGCACTTTTGCAGCGGAATAAACACAATGAACAACAATCACTCAACCATGAAATACTCAGAAATTTAGGCAATGCTAGGGAAAACCCCAATGTGGGGAAACCCAATGAGAGAGAGAGATTTATTTAGCTTCAGGAAAGTACATATCAACAACGACAATACAATTTTCAGCAAGAGAAAAATAACTTACAACACCCAAAACTATCCCAACTTTTTGCCTTGGAAAATGTGCCCAAAAATTTCGTATTGTTGTATGACTCTGCCCTCTTCCAACACTTTGAAATCTGTGCCAAACAACAACTGTACGACCCTGCTGCAGCAAGAAAAATCAAGAAAACTGTCTTGAAAATCATGCCAAACAATGCCGTGATTTTCATGCCCTTTTCTCTGCTGTACGGATCCGTACAGTATGGCATCTCTAACAACAATAAGTTTCAACACTCTCACACATAAATATTCTCTTGGGATTTGTGCCCAATCTATCTTGGGAAATGTGCCCTCCTTGYTGCCCTCACTTTCCTCTCTCAAGCTATCTCAGAAATCTCTTAAACTCCTTCTCATTGTCTTGCACACTACCCTAGGTATTCTCTTATAATCTGAAAGTGACCCTTCACCTTTTCCAACCATAAATCTAATGGCCAATGTTGTCGTCCTTATACACACCTACTAACGTGGAAAAGTCTTCAACCCACTTGGTGTGTCCTTGGAGCCACAAACCTAAGTCTAGACCCACTGTCACCTCGATCTAGACCTCTTCTGTCTAGGCTCACTCCTAGGGAAGCCAAGGGGGGTAAACCCTATGAAACTATGTGAAGTTTGATTAATGATCTAGGAGTTAATTGAGTTAATTGTTAAGAAAACCCAACCCAATGAAAAACAACAAATGCCATTGTGTAGTTCCTTTAATGACAAGCAAACCCTTTATTTATATTCAACTATTAGAACAGTGCCTAAAGATTAACAAGAGATATACAACATAAATACAATTATACAAGAATGAAATAAAGCTATGGGATATCCACGACGATTATAAAAAATAGCTTTAAACCAATTATGTTCAATTAAAATAAAGAATAAATAATGCTTTTAAACAAATATTCACATGAAATAAAACTGCTTGAAAGTAAAATGCTTGAAAAAGCAACTTGCTCAAAAGTAAATATTGTGAAGAGTGTTTAGGTTGATTTTAACAAATTTTAAAACTCTCTTAAATTAGAGTGTGAAAGATACAAGCTTAAACTATGTGACTACCCCTAACTCTTATTCCCTCAACCAAAAGGAAGTGATGTGTGCTCAAGAAGAAGAACAAACAAGGTTCTTCCCTAGCTCCACAATTCAAATCCGGAATGCTTGGGCGCTCAAGCAAGGAGTACACGTAGCGTCGTGAAGCCGTCTCCGACTTCAACCCCTTGTAGTCTCCCAAGTCACTCTTTTTGTTGGTAAAAACAATAATAATTGGGCTCCTAATTAAACTAGCCTTTCAATCCTTTGCCCTTTTTTACTTTTCCAAATCCACAAAGTGGCAAGGGAAAGAAATACGGGGTATAGGTGGGGCACAAATTTGATTACTTTTCAACAAGTTAAATTAACTAGCCTTCACGATATTGCATGGATGGCAAAGCCAAATCGCTATGCAAGGTGTGGGCGAAAAATGAATGAATTAAATAACTTGAAAATGAATTTTAAAACTTAAGCAACCTCACACCATGGCACAAGATGGAGGACAAGCCTATTGGTTTTGACCAAGGTGGGTAAAAATAAAGCTAAAACAAAAAATAAACTTAGATCCTAGCTTTCACGATATTGCATGGATGGCTTAGCCAATCACTTTACAAGGTGTGAGAAAACAAAAATATTATTTACACTTTACAGAAAATAAATTTTAGGTAGAAAGAATGCAAGCCCAAGAGACTCTCTTGGGCTGCTTTCAATGCTTAGAAAGTTGAGAGAAATAAGAGGGTTTGATACCACCACTCTAGGATGCTTCCTTGAGTGTTTTGGGGGCCAAATATGTAGAGATCCTCTTTAGAACCTGCAATAAACCTGCAAAAACAACAAACTATTCTTGCTGGAAATTGCTAAAAGATGATTTAGATAAGTGATTTTATGAAAATATAATATTCAAAAATTTTAAAATAAAAAATTTGGACATAAAATTAGATATTAGATTTCAGATTTTAGATAAAAGAAAGCTAAACACTGATAGATATGTGGCAGAAAATAGAAACAAAAAGTTATAGAAGTTTGAAATGGCTTGCAAAGTAGATTTCCAGATCTAAAATCAACCTCCCAAAACCCTTGGCAACCTGCAGATTTTGCAAACCCTTGCTACAAGACACACAAGAAGGTGAGAATGTTCCATAAATTTGCAAAATACTTTCCAAATAAAATAGGAACGACCCACAAAAATTAGTGATAATACTACCACTAATCTATCCCAAACAAAATACTTTGCTTGAGTCTCCAAGTGTCAAAATGTAAAATAAGGAAATGCAATAGAAAATTGCAGCAATATTACCTCATGGATCCACAACACAATGGTTCTTAGAATACTCTAAGAAACACAAGATATCCTCCAAAGCTTCTATTATTTCATTACCAAAGAAGAACTTGCCAAATGGCACCAAGAATCATGAGAGAAAGGGGAGAGAATGAGGAAGAGATGGGAGAGATTTTGGCACAATAGACTTGCACTGAGAAAATATTCTAAAATGAGGAGGGGTAGGCATTCTCTTATACTTGGGAGAGAGGAGAAACCCCTTTTGGATGAATTACAAGTGTCACCCATCAAAGAGAGAGAACAAGTCAAAGAAGAGTCACTTTTAGGGTTTCAGAGCACGTTAGGGTTTGAGGGGTGATATGTAAAGGGGGAAAACACCTTTTGACTTGTCAAACATGAGGTTAGGCTATAGGAAGGGCAAAATTAGGGTTTTGACACTTTTTTCACTTTAATTTTTTTATTTTCCCTAAGTTCAAGAGGAAGGGGGGAACACTTTTTACTAGGGAGACATGACTTTAGGTTGTTGGCTTAGCATGGGGGGGGTGTTTTAAGTGGAAAATCACTTTTCCAACTTAAGAAATACATTAGGAATTATTTCCCCACTTTTTCTCCTGACTTTAGTCATTTTTACAATTTTTGGCTTTTTTAATTTAGCCAATTATTTGCTGATTTTTGACTGACTTGGACTCCTCATAGACAATGACCTAGCAAAACTTGTCCAATCGAGCTGAAACTTGGTCCAAGGGTGTAGGGGGTCATCTTCTATATGATTTGAGTACTCACACCCCTATACAAAAATCTCCAGGGACCAAATTTTTACATTTTTCATAAAAAAATAATTAAAATTTCCAATAAATGGAAAATTTTAATAATTAAAGAAAACCTATCAAAACTTAATGGAATTTCGTAAGACTCTAGGAGATGTCTAGCATGGTCATTTACAACATTCCTAAACCTTATTCACCTCTTGGTCTCGATCATTAGAATGCCTTTAATCACTTTGGAGGATTATATGAGTGAAAAACTCAAGGGTAATTAAAATCGTTGCTAAGCAAGATTAATTACCCGAGGATAAAAAAAACTCGATGAAAGGAATTCCCCAATGATAAAGTCCTTGGTAACTAGAAAAAAATATGACTCATGCTCACATGTTACATTATTATCCCACGTAGGGGAGCGGACATTCCAAGTACATAGAAAGACGTGTCGGGGGCAAAATTGCCCTGTTGAGCCAAAAGTCTTCAACTTGTAATACCACAAGGTACATAGCTTCATGGTACATGACGTTGACCCCTAGTCGAAATAGGTGGTCAACAACCAAGATCTAATCTTGCCTTTACAAGATCAAGGGACATTAAAGTACATTTTCACTTTATAACATAAGTGCACTTTATGAGATAAAGTCACTTTAATATTAGAAGGTACACTTCATTAAAAAGTCACTTACATAAAAGAACCACTTTACCACAACTTTATAAAAACCCATTACAAAGTCAAGTGTCTAGTAGTGTAGGTACGAGGTTACTTCCACAGACAAGACAAACATGCGGAGTACCTCCCGAGCTAAAAAGATAACACTCCATCTTAGCGAAGGGTGTACTCACTGCCATCACCATCATCTGGTCCCATCACATTGTTCGCAGTAGGAGCTCCCTCTGAACCTGGAGTCATCCTCAACACTTGGACAAAACTCGAACCAGAGGACATCCTCCTGACAACTACTATGAACCCTGAGCTTCTAGGAGAATCCACTCCACCCCGAGCCTCGGTTCGATCACACCTGCTGAGCCTCCTGCCAGTGCTTAGAAGAGACTCCCTCTCTTCTCTCGGAATGCAAGACTGAATCCTTGGGCCCACCGCAGTCTCAGGAGCCTCCTGCTCCTCATCCAATGGTGAATCATATCTTGAAGGTTGTCCTCGCAACATGTACAACCTGTCCACTCGATCACCAATCAGTCGTGGTTCAATCGGGTCCACTCCCTCCCTGTAGATAAATACATGTCCCCTCTTGAACAATGTACAATATCCAACATCCTCCAAGGCTGAGACTGAGAGCAAGTTAACCCTCAACCCTGGAACAAAGAGAACTCCATAAAGCTCCAGGAATCCTCCATACTCGAGTTGGAATCTAACCCTTCCAACCCCATGTACAACTCGTGCCATACCACCTTCACTCTCCACCAGCTGGTTAGGACATGTCTATGTGATAATAAGGAATGCTTGCCAGATTCCCGTCATGTGACAAAAGGCTCCACTGTCAACAATCCATCTGATATCACCCCTAAATCCTCCACTATCGATGCTGGATACTATAGTAACTAAAGAAAATTCTTTATCAAACTTGGAAGAAAAGTCCTCCATGGCTGCTGTAGTGGCTGTCTTAGGCCCCTCCTGTTCCTTCCGCTTCTTCTTCTTCTCAGGACACTGAGAAGCAAGGTGCCCCAACTGGTTACAACAGTAACATCTGACTTTACTCAAGTCCCTCCCAAAATTTCCTTTCTTCTTTCCCTTTGCAGCAAGAGAAATATTCTCCTCAGCTTTGTCTTCCTTTTGTTCACTGTTATGAGACCCCATCTGCATCTCCTCCTGAGTGAAGTCGTCCCACAACCTGCTCCAGTATGGAAAATTTTCTCGACCCACCACACACTTCACAAAGACATCCCATTCTTTTGTGAAGCCTTTCAAGGCTGTCGTCCCCAACTCGACTACTGAGATGATCTCTCCCACTGCAGCTAACTTTTCCTTAACCTGGGCTAGCCAGGTAAGATAGGATGCAACATCCTCTACCTTAGCCATCTTTGAGTCATGCAACTTATCTTTCAAGGCCATCTTCTGATTGGCATTCTTAGCCTCAAATAAATTCTTCAAAGCTTCCCAGATCTCATAAGCTGTCTTCTTCTCAGACAGATGTGGAATGAGTGGGTTCTTCACACCATTATGAATNGAGTCATGCAACTTATCTTTCAAGGCCATCTTCTGATTGGCATTCTTAGCCTCAAATAAATTCTTCAAAGCTTCCCAGATCTCATAAGCTGTCTTCTTCTCAGACAGATGTGGAATGAGTGGGTTCTTCACACCATTATGAATGATCCTTTGAGCTTTGCCCTCCTTTACCTCATGTAAATCCAAAACAACAGAATCTGCTGTGGGAGCCACAACAACAGAACTAACATAGTTCCAAATCTTGTTCTCCTTGAGAACAACTGACATTCGAACCTTCCACTGCAAATAGTTGGAAATGCCATCCAACCGATTTTCAAATCTAATGCATGCAACCATATTCCCCGTCACTGTTCAAAGAAAACAACCAACTAGTTTTCCCCCTTCAAACCTTACCCAAAAATCACACTACTCACTGTAACTTAGAGCCCAATCTCTGATACCATGTAGAAATTTAGTGACAAAATCAGCGTATAAAAATTATGTCATACACTTAGCAACCTAGAGATAACTGTCTTAAATGAACTCTGAAAAGTCTAAACCCACATTCATAAAATACCATAAGCAGAAATGCACATTGCCAAGCACTTTTGCAGCAGAGTAAACACAATGAACAACAATCACTCAACCATGAAATACTCGGAAATTTAGGCAATGCTAGGGAAAACCCCAATGTGGGGAAACCCAGTGAGAGAGAGAGAGAGATTTATTTAGCTTCAGGAAAGTACATATTAGTAGCAACAATACAACTTCCAGCAAGAGAAAAATAACTTACAACACCCAAAACTGTCCCAACTTTTTGCCTTGGAAAATGTGCCCAAAAATTTCGTATTGTTGTACATCCCTTCCCTCTTCCAACACTTTGAAATCTGTGCCAAACAATAGTTGTACGACCTGATCTGTATGACCCTGCTGCAACAAGAAAAAAACAAAAAACTGCCTTGAAAATCGTGCCAAACAGTGCCTCGATTTTCGTTCCCTTTTTCTCTGCTGAACGGATCCATACAATACGACCTCTCTAATAGCAATAAGTTTCAACACTCACACATAAATATCCTCATGGGATTTGTGCCCAATCTCTCTTGGGAAATGCACCCTCCTTGCTGCCCTCACTTTCCTCTCTCGAGCTATTTCATAAATCTCTCAAACTCCTTTTCATTGTTGTCTTGCACACTACCCTAGGTATTCTCTTATAATATGAAAGTGACCCTTCACCTTCTCCAACCCTAAATCTAATGGCCAAGTTCTAATCTCGCCTTTACAAGATCAAGAGACATGATTCATTCCCTCCAAAATAAATCACTTTAAAATATTAAAATACATTTTCACTTTATAACATAAGTGCACTTTATGAGATAAAGTCACTTTAATATTAGAAGGTACACTTCATTAAAAAGTCACTTACATAAAAAAACCACTTTATCACAACTTTATAAAAACCCATTACAAAGTCAAGTGTCTAGTAGTGTAGGTACAAGGTTACTTTCGAATAGAAGACAAACATGCGGAGTGCCTCCCGAGCTAAAAAGCTAATAGCGAGAGCATGGAGGGAAGCGAAAGTTCTTGGAGTGCCATTTCTCAAAAAACCTTTGGAGTGTTTTATGTATAGTATATATTTTTATATATTAAAAAAACATGCTTGATGTTAAATTAATTGCTGAAAAGATGAATCCATACATATTTCTGTTATTTGTCAACATTTTTATGAAGTTATAAATGTCATCGTAGTAGATTACTCATTAGAGCATCAACCATTTAGTACTCCGGAAAAAACATCAACTCTGTTGTAGTTACAAATTTACAAAAAAGTAAACTAGAACCAGATTAATAGGAAGTAGAGTCAATAGGCCATGATGACCAAAGAGATATGTTTAAAAATAGGCCATGCATTTAATTTCCAAAATGGATATGAGGGAGAAGGATTGGTTTTTTTATTGGAATGGTCAGGCTTGAATGTATAGCTACTTTGATGAGTGCCATGCCACTTCCACAAAATTTCCAGCTGATTGGTTCTCGGTAGGTGTTATGTTGGCTTGGTTAGTTACCAAAATCATAGAAGTCAATATGTTAAACACTTCGCTAGTTTGAAAAAAAACCATGATCCCTCAATACTAGATCCACTTGTGGAAGGACATGAAATGAAAGGCAATTGCACAGACTTCCTTAGATATATGTATTGTTCTTTTACACGCTAACTCAGATTTAACGTATTGACTGATTATGACACCCCCCCCTGAACGTGCACATAACTAGCCATATTAGATAATAGAAACTAAAGTTTGAAAACTAAAACTCTGATATGACAAGTAAAGAAGTGAAAAAAGAGAATTATTCTATTCTACTATCTACTTTCCATTCCCTTGACACCACCATGACCACCAACACAACCACCACAAGCCCCAAGTGGTTGTGGTTGTAGAGGTAACTGACTGTGAAGATGAAGTTGGACCTAAAGCTCCTATTGTTAGAGTCTTGGTTGGGGTGACTATGGCAATAGATGAGGGTGGCATCTCAACACAATCAACATCATAAAAAAAGCAGTCTCCAAGTTCTCCAAAGGAAGTGCTCCATTCTCTAAATTGTCCTCCTCTAGATAGTTGTCCCAAGTCTTATATGTTTATCCATTTTTGTTTTCTCACAATAATGAGACAACAATCATGAATTGTAATGCACATAAACCAAGCTCTCCACCTAGTTTACATTTAACTTGCTTCTCTTGACATTTTGTATGCAATTGTAGGTGCTCCAACACCTCTCCACAGAAGAAATGTTCTCAACTTGTGAAAGCATCCATTTTACCAAACATTGTATTTATGGGGCAAAACCACCATACATGTTCCGTCATTGGAGAGAAGTCATCTTTTGTCGATCTCTAACTAGATGTACCTAACCAAATAATCCCAAGGAATTGATGCAATTGCTCAATTGTTGTCATATGATATCACACACCTTCTCATTAAGGACAAACTTTGAACCTCTAGATCCATGTGCGGTCTTCTCTTCACCCCACCACCAAGCGTTGGTGCTTCTAGAAAAGATATAGAACAATGTTTTGGTGCAAGGACAAATGCCAAGGCATGGAGTGGAATATTAGCTTTGTGCAACATTTTTCAACTTCTATACAAATATGGTTATACAAGTTCACATCTCAGGTTCACCAATATCATTAATTTGGCCTAGTATGGTGTCCATTTGCTCATACCATCCCCAATCATTGGTTGATATGAATGTGTAAATCGAGTCATGGTATAAATTGGCTTGGCAAACTGCAAAACATACTTAACTTGTGACCCAAAATGAGCATCAAGAATGGTATCGTGCACCATAGAAGCCCCATCTCTATTTGATGGACTATGTAGCTGCAATTGCTCCCATGAATCACTCCGCCATATTAGCCAATGCTTGTCCTACCTTCAATAGGGACTCAAAGGTGAGGTAATAGCTACTGAATCTAGTCCTTGCAAGCTCAAGTCATTGCAAGATAGAGTGGGTGCAGTAAATGTAGTGGACAATGCTATGCCTAGTGATGAATTTGATAATGGACTTCTCTTTCTTGTACAAGGCATCAATCCAATCACACTCTTTATGCTTAGCAATATTGTGCATCAAAAGATTCATTGTCTTATCTAAATGATAGGATCAAAATATGTGAGGACGTACCTACTCTATTATTTTTTCTTACTCCCTTACAATGATTAGTCAATCACATTGGATGGCCCAACCTCACGAACTGTTCTCAGTATGGGGTTTGCAATGTTTTGAGAAGATGCAACGAATGATGAGGAATCATGGGATGCAAGGAACATTGCATCGCTAGCCGATACACCAAGAACATTTACCAAATGTTGTTTTTTGACATTCGTCCATATGTTAGACACGATGGATACCCCACTATTTCCTACTCACCTGTAAGCTATCTTAGAGCTCTATGGACTATCCTTTTTCTTTGTCTAGCAATACGGTTCTAGCTTTCTCATATTCGGGGCTCTTACATCCTTTAGGGGCATTGTGGATGGATTTAACCATAACATGACAATATGGGGAGCAAAGGACATTGAATGGTATACCACATGCATAAAACAAGCCTTACTTATTTGGCATCCACCTTGTCCTTCCCACCAACATCAAGGAAATCTTCTGCTCTTTTACTTCTACTTCAACCCCCCTCATGTGAGCTCCCACTAGCTTCAAGGGAACTAAATATTGCAAATTGGGAATGGCCAAATATTCTCGAGTTAGCATTGGATTGAACCGTTTGTTCTTTTACCTTGCTTTCTTTGTGCCGCTTCCTCTTGTGAAAAATCCCCAACCCTAGGTGACTAAAGTCTTTATGATCTCAATCAAACAAGTAGATTGCTGAATTTAATTAATGCAGAAATAAATTTCAGACCATAGTATTAATCACACAATAGTTGGAAATCAAATAGCGGAAGCATAAAAATTAATTTTACACAACACATGTAATTACTACTTCAAAACTATCTTTTCATTCCTTTGCATACTTACAAGGAAACCTCCACAAGCTGCCCAAAAAACAACACTGCACAGATACCAAAAATCACCTCAAACTGAGTGGAACAACCTGCTAGGAGAGTACGGTTTGTTGTATAGCTATACGGTATGTTCACATGGACTCTATAGACATTGATACAGATCTATCCAGACAAATGCACAGATCTGTATAGTACTGTTTCTACAACTGTACAGAACTCCATACGACTCTACATCACTGCTGCATGGGACTACGTGCTACAAAAACATCTCTTTCCTAGTTGCCTGCTCTCTCTCCCTCTCTATTGCTCAACTTGCTCAATTTCTCTAGTGTTCAAGTGTGCATGGACCCTCTATCTTGCCCTATCTTTATAGTTTTAGTTGAGATCAAAACCCTAATCTATTTCTGAAATTACTCCTAGTATTAAGTCATGCATGCATGAAATACACTTTACTCAATTGCTAGAAATAAGACTCACTTTTTTTAACTAATGTGAATTACACAATATAATTTACTTTTCAAAAATAGAATCACTTTTCAAGAATAGAATTACTTTTCGAAAATATTTCGAACTACTTCTCTCTCGTTCACATGGAACATGTGTGGAAATTTTTGTTTGAGCTATAATTCTCAACATTCTCTCTTAGTGTGGGCCTAATGGTTAAGAACATGTCTTTCCTCCTAGGAGATTACATGTTCAAATCCAGAGGGGGATAGGGTATGTATACCTATGTAGACTTTAGCAGTCAAATCACTGCACAAAGGGGGTCCCTTGTCCCACAAACAAGGGGGTGTAATACACCAATTTGGTGTTTGGCTTGGCCGTGACCTTAAAATTAGATTATTATTATTATTATTATTAGTGATGAAGGAACTCTACACTAATCAAAGTTTGTTTCTGAATGCCTCAAACTTTCCTTTTTCCAAGGGTTTGGTTAGAATATCAACTACTTGTTGATCCTGGGAATATACTGGAGCTTCACTGCTCCCTTTTGAACCTTGTCTTATATTAAGTGATATCTGATTCAACATGTTATGAAACATTGAATTCTCAGAGAGTTTGATAGAACTTTGATTATTACAGTAAATGACTGTGGGATCCAACTCGTGATCAAACAATCTTGCAAGTAACTTGCAAAGCCAAATGGCCTCACAACTAGCTGTACTAGCTGCCATGTATTCTGCCTTTGTTGAGCTAAGTGCCACAAAAGTCTTCTTTCTGTTTGAATCGGGATTTCATCGTTGATCCCAAGCTAAAGCAACACCCTGAGGTGCTCTTCCTGTCTACTACACTACCTGCCCAATTTGAGTCTCTATACCCTTGCAACTTCAATTCACCATCTCCAAGATATCTCAGAGCATACTCCATTGTGCCCCTCAAATACTTGAGCACATGTTTTGCTGCTACCCAATGCTCCTGCCTTGGCTCCACCATGAATTGACTCAAGGTGTTCATTGCAAAACATATATCTGGCTTGGTGTTGACCAAATACATCAAAGAACCTATCAACTACCTGTACAATGTGGGATCCACCAACTCTGAATTTGAAGTTGTCACCTTCTTCAGATTAGTGATCATGAGTGTGGCCATAGGTTTGTAGTCCTCCATCCGAAATCTCTTCAGGATTTGAACTGCATACTTACCTTGCCCAAGGAAAATCTCCCCTGGTCTCTACCAAACCTCCAGTGCCAAGAAGTAATGCATCATGCCAGTGTTTTTCATCTTGAACTCAA
Source organism: Picea sitchensis (assembly GCA_010110895.2). Classification (NCBI taxonomy): domain Eukaryota; kingdom Viridiplantae; phylum Streptophyta; class Pinopsida; order Pinales; family Pinaceae; genus Picea; species Picea sitchensis. The sequence continues at coordinate 67,111 of SNQJ01S0001319.1, read as the reverse complement.
TAACCATGTTTGCTTTTCACTTTGCAATGAGATTCTTTGCACCTGTCAAAAGTAAGTCATTGTTGTCGTCCTTATACACACTTGCTAACGTGGACTAATTCCAATCCACTTAGTGTGTCCTTGGAGGCACAATGCCTAAGTTCAAGCCCACTGTCACCTCGACTTGAACTCCTTCCATCTAGGCTTACTCCTAGGGAAGCCAAGGGGGGTAGACCCTAGTTGCTATGTGAGACTAAAGGTTAATTCTAGGAGTTGATTTTAATTAGTTAAAGGTTTAGGGGAATCTTGCCTATATGAGAGTCAAACAATGCAAAGTGCAAATTTCAATGAAATTCATCCCTTTCCCTAAGACAACTAAGACTAGTGCCTAAGGTTGGGAAAAGGGGTCAACTGAAGTTACAAAAGAGACTAGAAAGCGAACTTTACAAGACTCTACAACTAGATACAAATAATCACTTTACAAAACAATTGAATTAGATACAAGTAAATGAAACAACTATGTATACAAGAGAATACAAAGAATTAGGTGCTACAACAAGAAAATATTCCTCAAGATAAGATCACCACAACACAACAAGCCAACAAACCCAAACAGTGAAGTGCCTCCACAAGATGCGCAACTTCAAAGGTTTGTTTCAATGGCTTCAATTTACAACAATCAAACCCAAACAATGAAGTTGCCTCCACAAGATGCACAACTTCAAGGGGTTAAGCCAATGGTTCTGTTGACCACCCATTTAGCACCGGTGGTCAACTCATGTGCCATGAAGAGATGCATCATCAGATGCCCATGTTGTCGAAGACTTT
>SNQJ01S0001319.1:6639-31426 GCA_010110895.2 Picea sitchensis | reverse complement strand
AAATTTATTGAGAACAACGCTCCATTTGCTATGTTATTAGGAAAACCGTGGATTGAAAAATATGAGGCCAGAATGAAAGAAGAAGAAGTCTTAGAACAAAAGAAGCAAGAGTTGAAAGATTTCGTGACTGGGAGGATTGCACACTTGATTGAAGAATAGGAGAACCATACGAATCTATTTGAAACCAGAGATTTGGATGTCGAAGTTGTAAGAACACTAGAAGACCCACAAAAGACTGAAGTACGTATTCCAAGTACAGGCGAAGTATTACCCTTGATTTCTAGGAAAGAACCTCAACAACGCGAAATTACTCTGCCGAAAGAAGATAAGAATCAAAATGGAAAAAGAAATTCTGAGATGAAGCTCACTGGAAAGAAGGATAGAAAACTAAGTAAGAAGAGAGCTAAGATTGAAGAGTTACAGAACGTTCTCAAGGGAACGTCGTAGAAGGAAAATTTGCAAAATTAGAGCTTTACCAGAATATCATAACAGCGTCACATGACACTTCTCCATGGCAAAGCAATATAGTTGTTGGAACAATATAACTGTTCGACCGACGGACCGAACGAGTAGAAAGGCATTTATGGTCAGAAACTTTGCCACCAAACCGTTGGGACCGTGCCACAATGGACAAAAATGAGTTAGTGAAGGCTTCTCTCCTGTTGCAAGAGACCCATTGTCGAGTTATCTATTTATCGTTCCATGCCACGCAACGAGAACACTTTTTCCAATCGTGATTATTAGAACTCGCAGCATAGTCGATTTCGCACAGTGACCATCGCGTTAGTGCCATCTATCCCATTGCATTGAAAAGTTACTCTTCGAACCCGAGACATTCAACCACGAGCATGCATGTTGGACGAGCTTAGCGCTACAGAGAAAATTATCGAAGAAGTTCTTCTTGACCTAATGACTGAAAGAGTAATGTTTGAAAGAGAAATGTCTGCAAGTATTCAAGCATCATCGATGAGAGGCGTGCAAGCCTCTCCATCGACTGCTCGTGGAGCCGGATCATCCCGACCATCAACAGAGAAGAGAACCAAATACAGAGATGACTTAGCCAATGCGAAGCTAATCCCGACCATATTGTCGGATTACAACCCACCTATGGTCGGGGCAGTGAGTTGAGATAGTGTGCCAAGAGAATTTGAGTACAACATGGTTATTGCGTACCTCTCAAAGGGGATACGTGCAATTCGAGCACAACAGGATAAGATCACAGCATTGAAGTTCAGTGACTTCAACCTCGGAGATCGAAAGAACTACAGTATGCTTGCCCGGTATAAATACCTGACCAGGAAAAAGGGGAAGAACTCAAATATAATCCCTCGGTTGTGGATGATGAACCTCGCGCAGTCCACTATGTTAAACGTCATGAAAATCCCACACTTCGGAAGGCACCAGGAAGTCAATGCCTGTGTCAAGTTATTACTTTCATGTTACCATGGTGGCTACCTATGGATAGACTGTCGTATCATAGTCGACCCGATGTTGATCCATAGGATCACATGCTTGAGTATGCAAGGACCTTATCCACAAGAGTTCTATCCAGGAAAAGCCACAGATCGTGCACTAGCACAGAAGATCAAGGATACATACGGCTATGTTGAAAAGGGAACACGAGGCTACAAGGTAGCCTCCATATAGAATGGCGCAGTGCGCCTCGCCTGTCAGTTAATTGTAGGAAAGTTAGTAAGAAAGAACAAACCTATGCAGGTCACAAGCTTTGTTGTTGACCTCGCGGAAAATGTGTAGATGGTTTACAGATGAACTGGGTGAAGTATCTGGTGAATCAGCTGGAGCTAGACTGTCACGAAGCATAGGATCAGGGCTATGAGTTCCACTTCAGCTAGCTCCTAATCCTTATCGCCTTTGTTGCCTGGGATATGCCGGAAGGTGCGACCTTCTAGGATATTGAACCTTTCGAGCCACTTGCTGCAAAGTTCACTACCCTTTGGTACTCAAGTGATATGAACAAACAGTGGCAGTCGAACATTGTTTTTCATACCTACTACCTTTAGATGAAGAGAGCCATAGAAGCAAAACCTCGCATGACTCTGAACACCTTACAGAGATTCCGACCTTTGATGAAGTTTTGCACAGATCAACACTTAATCTACCTTACAGCGCGAGCCAATGAACATAAGGAGCATTTGTAGACATACTACAAGCTCATGGAAGAGGATCTTGAGGAGATCACTAAGGACTGGTCGACAGACCTCCTTATTCCAGCAGAGCCTGCAGAGATGTCTGACCCTGACAACCCATAAACAACACATGATACACTCAGACCCAATAAAACGAATAAGACCGAAGAGGTCCAAGACCTAAGCAGTGCCTCAGGAAAGACTACTTTAATATCACCTAACTGAGGGGGTGAAGAGGAAGAAATAAATGGCACATGAGTTGAACAGAAGCAAGGCAAAGTAACACTGCTGAGAGATGAGAGCGATCCCCTAAAGAAGAGGAAGGTTTCTCCCCCGAAACCTTCTTCCCAGAAGAAATCAAGAGCCACTGTGACCAAGATGAAGATCGTGCTTACTACTGATGACTTTGACTTCATCATAGCAGCCCTCAACGACGCTTCGCTGGAAATCATGGAAAAACAAGAAGCTAAGCAGGAAGAAATGTATGAAAGACTTAAGGTCACGTTTCGAGGGGTACAACAGGCCTTTCAGTCCATCCACGCAGTTTCCACTGCACCCCTGTCATCAGGAGAATTAGAGTTTGGGGATGAGCCAACCCAACTCCGTCGATTAGCTGATGCGGTCAAAGCTCATCTTTGTCGCGCATAAGAAGAAGTAGAACAAGCTACCCAAACCTTGAAGCAAGTACACGGCGACATTGTAGAACAACGGAGAATTGCATAATAGGAGAAGGTTTCTCTCAAGGCCAAGCTTGAAGAAGAGAAAGCACAGATGCAACAAGAGAAAGAATAGTTGCTCACAAAACAACTCGAAGTAAAAGAAGCAGTAAACAGATCCCTCCGCTCTGTGATAGGCTTAGAGCTACAGGTTGAAGACTGAGTCACACATCAAGTAGAGCAGCTTGTGGAAGATGTCCAACAGCTATAGCAGCGAATAACAGATTTAGAGCTCTGCACTATACTTGACACCCCGCAGGATGTAAGGGACCAAAGGGAAGGAACTACTCGAAGCACAGTTGAAAGAATAAAATTCCTTGCCCTGGAATGCAAGCAACTGAGAGATCACAGTGCCCAAACGTATGAACAACTCATTGAGGATCTAGAATTGAAGGCACTGGAGTCACAGCTCCAAGAAGCAAAGCATCAAGTAGAGACAATACAGGCGCAATTGAAGCCCCTATCAGTTGTAGAAAGAATGAAGCGATCCCAAGAGAAACGCATTGCTTAGCAGCAGGTCCATACTATTCAGAGTAGATTTATGGAAGTAACTCAGAGGCTCCAACCTGTATAGGACAAGGCTTACCAACTATTCATAGAAATTGAAGGTCGAGGAGAGAAACTGGAGAAAGTTGTCACTGCAGCTGAACAACACCTCTAACAACCTGTTAGTGAAGCAGTCAAACAAGAGTTCACTGAACAGGAGGTCATAGCACAACAACAAGTCGAAGAAGCTCGAGCCAAACTCAAGGCTTTTGAAGCAGAACTAGATAGATCAGAGTGACTCAGGATGAGTCACAGGTGAGTGTTGGGAGCATGTTGTCCCTTGACCAACTTTTGAGGATTCTTGGTCATGTTTGACCTAATTTTGGGACTTTGACAGGTTTTCGAAGGTGGAGCGCAAGATGAAGCGGAGATCACAGGATCTCGGCCCCCTTTTAGGGCCCTTTTGAGATTTGGGATTATGTAACGGGTATGGGAATGTCGACCCATGGGTTCACCCATTTTGTATGTATAAATAGATTCTAAGGTGATGTAGTGAACACAACAAATGGATGAGTCCTAGAGTTGGATCTGTGTGATCAAGAGTTGTAAGTGCTTTGGTGCATACTGTGTGGGACTTGCAGAGCTAAGTGAAAGTCATTGTAAGAGATTGTAGAAGGTTGTGTGCTTAGATCTACTCARAGAAGGAGGATCTAGMGAGATGCACAGATCTTCTGTCCTCTGTGGAGTAGGGTTTTTGAGGCTCTGTGCATGTAACCTATTGAAGAAGCTAATAAAGAAGACAAAGAGTTGGTGGGTGTAGCCCCAGGGTGGGGGCGAACCACGTATATGTTGTGTTGCTCTGCTTTGTGCGATGTGTTGATGTGTTTATATGTCAATATGCTTAGTGCTTTAATATAGATGAATGATCTATTGATGCTTAGTACTTGACAGATGTATGTTAGATCTGACTTATATACATGTGCTTAGTGCTTGAATCTATTGAGATCTAATATGTTTCATCATGCTAAGTGTTGTTAGATGCTAGATCTGATTGAATACTGTGATGCTCTGTAATTAGGGTTTAACTGCGTTGTAACTAAGAACTTAGTATCAATGAATGTTAACTGTTGAGTGCCTTGATTAGAATCATAGATCTGTGTCCCAGCTAAGGTTGCAGACACTGGAGTCCTGCAACCACCCCTGCCTCTACCTCAGGAGAGACTTCATCAGCTTCGCAGGTGTTGCCTAAAGGGCTGGTAGTTAGTGTTTTGTTGGTGCGTTGTTGTAGCGTTGAACCCTGGGTCTGCCCCTGTGCCAACAATGATCCTCAGGAAAGTCCTAAATCAGAGAAATTTAAAGGCATTGATGATAAAGAGGAGGAATATGATGGTGATCAATCTATTCAACAATTTAATAGTATTGAAAATAATCAAAATGTATGTCGAAGTGGAGACTATGATCAAAATTTAAATGATTGGGATGATAATTTTCCTCCAAGTGAGGATTTTCAAGGTACCGGTGAAGTTTTCCAAGGCAATATGATGAGGAATTTCCCTCAAGTGGAAATTTGAAAAGTAGTGAAGATGATTATGGCAATGGTGGACACTCTTTCTCGAGTGGGGAATTTAAAGGTAGCAATGTTGGTGATGATGATTTTCATCCAAGTAAGGATTTTGGAGGTACTAATGATGACTTTCCTCCAAGTGAGGATTTCCAAGGCATGAATGAGGATGATGAAGAATTCCCCCCAAGTGGGTATTTTAAAAGTAGTGATGATGATTATGGCAATGGTGGACACTCTTTCCTGAGTGGGGAATTTAAAGGAAGCAATGTTGGTGATGATGATTCTCCTCAAAGTGAGGAGTTTTAAGGTATTGATGAGGATGATGAATATTTTCTTCCAACTGAGGATTTTCAAGGCAATAATGAGGATGATGACTAATTTTCCTCAAGTGGGGATTTTTAAAGTAGTGACGATGATTATGCCATTGGTGGACACTCTTTATCGAGTGTGAAATTTAAAGGCAACAATGTTGATGATGATGATTTTCCTCCAAGTGAGGATTTTCAAGATACTAATGAAGATTTTCGAGGCACTAAGCAGGATGATGAAAAATTTCCCTCAAGTGGGGATTTTGAAAGCAGTGAAGATGATTATGTCAATGGTGGACACAATGTTGATGATGATTTTCCTCCAAATGAGTATTTTCAAGGTACCGATGATGATGATGAAAAAATTTCTCCAAGCAAGGATCTTAATGGCATTGATAGAATTAAGGGTGATGATGATTTCCCTTCAAGTGAATATTTTCATGGAAGATCCAATGAAATTGGTGAGTATGGTAATCATTTTTATAGTGATTTTGATATTCCTCTCATCAACGAGATTATGAATGAAGATGATGATGGACCTAGGAATGAAGATCATGTTCTCAATCATTCAGCTACACCAAATCAAGGTGATCGGCATTCTCTTGTTCAGTCTCTTAACAATGTTTTGCTTGATATTTTTTCTGGTGATGAGGAAAATCCTTCTAGTGAGGATGATGAAATAGTGGAGACATAGCAAAGAAACATTGTGCCTATAACCATGAATAGACCTTTTTATATCAATCCAAATCATTCTAGTTATACAAGGTCTAGGAAATAATTTCTCACTAAATCAATTTTTTTAAGTGAATTGATTTCAAGTGAATGTTGTCAAAAGAATTGTTTGAAAAGCATGGACTACATGTATGCCTTGAATAAAAGGAAGACATATTTGTCAATGAATAAGAGCATGAAAAATTCATATTTGATGGGGTGCATGATATCCACCAAGACATGATATGATTATCAYGTTGCAAATATTTTACTTTGCAGAAAGGCTTTCAAAAAATTCWCTCAATTGGTAATCTTTGTCTATCAAGAATCCAAASAAGGTTGGAAAAAGATCCTTCATTTTATTCAAAGGTACAACATGGATGAGAGAGTGGTCCATTAACAAACACTACAATGTCATGGATGTGTGACTTCTTTTTCAAACATGGAGAGTGTATGCCAGATATAGACACAATACATATTATAGATAATTTCTCAAGGAGGGAAATCTACAACTTGTACAAAGGATATGCTGAAGGTGTTGAAGGAAATTGCAATTTTACTACATATGCATATTTACAAGAATATTGAAGAAACAATTCAACAATGTTCGTATCTCTAAGAAGTCAACGATGGGGATTTGCAGTATATGTGCTATTCTTAAATCAAGAAGAGATAAATTTGAATGGGCATAAATAGGTATGTATTTACTATTTTTTTATATAATTTGGATAGTTATCGACTATGAAAACATATGATCAATATTTTGATTTTATGCCATGTGCAGATTCCATAGTCAAAGCACTTCAAGAACACCAAAATCGGCAATCAAGTGAAAGGAAAAAGTTTTACAAACATCGAAATAAGTGTTATGATGCTCCAAACAAATATTTAGGTATGATAATTGATGACATGGACTAGAAGAAATCAATTATACCACATTTTGTCTGTATACCAAAAAATTTACAGGAAGAGAATTTCATTCAGTTTCACTTAGTTGGTTGTATGATTTTCAATGGAAAAATGTTTCCAAGGGTATACTTCATAGCTCCAGATATTCATAATGATGAAAATTTGACCATCACCATAATTCATCACATGCTCACTCACTGGTCTGGAAATCTTCCTCAAGTTGTCAATCTATAGTTGGACAACACTGGTCGTGAAAATAAAAATCAATCTTTCAAAAGATGAAATTTGGTTTCCTTCTTGTTGGACACACTCATGATCATATTGATCAAATATTCAATCATTTTTCAATAACATTGAAGAGGAAAAATGTTGGAAGCCAACCATCATTGATTGAACGTATTAAGAAATCATACATTCCAAAGATTGTTTTTCATATATTAGAAGAAACTATTGACATGCGAAGATTTATTCAGGGATCACATCGTGAAGAAAAATGCATTGCGCAGCTTAATGACATTAGCTTCCAACATCAATTTTGTTTCAAAAAAGTTGATGGGAAAAAACTTATATGAGGAAAGCAGTATTCAAATACTGCAGAATTGGGGCTTTCATCAGGTTTAACATTTTTAAAGTTTATTCCAGATTGTCCAATATTTGCATCATAGTTATTGTTATTACAATCAGTTGTTGAAATCCATAATGCACAGAGGCGTAATAGAGATATAGATTATTCTGAATGCCTGGAAGAAATAAAAAATTCCATTAAAGATACATATGAGTACTTTGATGTTGTTGGTTATATTTGGTGGGAGTCTTTTTTCAATGTTCAAAGTGACATAATTTCAATCTCAACAGATGAAGATACATCTTTGAAAACACCATTTCATTGGCCACAAAATATGCCAAATGAATCCAAAGAAAGAAACATTGTTGAATAACAAGAATCTCAAGGTGCTATTGAGTTTACACAAGCAGAGAAAAGAGAAATGTATATCGGTTCTCGAAGGTCACATGCACAATGTGAAGCCATGGAAGACCTTTACAAGGGTTCAGTACAAGATATCAAGGAGGGTAGCATGATTGTAGTCTTAGCGACTAAATATCCACGTGGTTATCAATTCTGGATTGCAAAGGTTATAAAGATTGAGAAATAAAATGAAGATGTTATTGCAATTGAAGTGCATTAGTATGCAACAAGTACACACCCATTCAATGGTGTGTACAAGCCAAAGATGGTGGTTGAGAAACATGTCAATAGAAAGAGAAAAAGAAAGGGTCAAAATACAACTCATCGTTGCACTGACCTCTTAAAATTAGAGGATGTCGACATACTTGTTTATGACTTCAATTTGAAAAAGAAAGGAACTCTTCACTTCAAGACAATAAATATTATCAAAAGGTTGCTGCCATAAGAAATAAATCCAAGATGGGAGTCTATGGAACCTAGTTGTAGATCTAAAAGGATTTTGACATATGAAATGTTGAACATGCATGTAGACTCAGTTGGTGTATTAATCGACAATAGAGACGAGTATGGATCATCTACATTTTCATCCAATCATTCATCTGAAGACAATGTAGACTCTGATGGTATTTCAAAATCCATGAGTCAAACTGAATAAGTGTATGAAACATTTTATGTATTTTTTATCCATATGATGTTTACATGGTAACTAGAAATGAGCATTGAACTTACATGAAGTTATGAATCATTTTTATGTTTTATGAATTATATATTTTGATTATGGAGAATATAATAAAAAAATTTAGCTCATATGTTTTGAATATGGACAATATAACAATGCTTTTAAGAATAATTTATGTTTCATTCAATGTACTTTGTATTTACCTTTTTTTTATTAAAAGTAAAAAAATATTAAAAAGTGATGTTGAATTTTTAAAGTATAGGGTGATATTTTCATGGCATTATGTATTATCTTGTTCTTGGAGTGACAAACTAAGATTTAAAAAGCAAGCATTTAAGGGTTGATTTTATGATTTTGTTTATAGTAATGATGATTTTTTTACCACTTTATAAAAAAATGTCATTTTAATACCCCAATTTTAGAATGGGTGCTACTGATAGCAATATTTTTCAATTTGATGGTTGATTTTGAGGTTTTGGTTTTAATGGTACCAACTGCTAAAAATACAATTTCAAATTATCTATAATTTTAACGTTTTGAATTTTTTTTTTACTTTCTGTAACATCATTTTTTTATTTAGGTGTTGATTTTAAGGTTTTTTTGAGCTACTGTATGAGTTTTGAAGGCCATGCTTGAAAACTGTTGTAATTTTGACCCTGTTTGAAAAAATGGTGCTATGGGTAGCACCACTTTTTGATTTGGGAGTTGATTTTCATGTTTTTTATGCAAAAATATGGATTTTTGGGGCAAGAATTCTCATTTTGAGGTCACAGTTCTCACTAAGTCGGTAACTTTATTTTTTTAACTCATGCACTTAGCTTGGAGAGGTCCTTTGTGGATGATTTTGTTGATTTTGGATGGGAATATCTGCAATTAGGGTTTTATCTCATGGTTTGTTGGTGAAGTAAGTGAATTTTCTTCAATTTTATTCTTATGTTATTAATGTTTCATGGGAAATTTGGTATTTTATGCTAGACGTCTTGCTTGGTGAAACCCTAAGAGAGGAACACAATTGTTTCTTCCTCTCACAAGGTAATTTTTGTCCAAAAGTTGTGAAAGAATTCTTTCTAGGGTTAGACTCCTAAAGCCCTAAAGTGATAGCACCTTAGAGTTTGAATCCTACCTCTTGGATTCAAGTAGGCCATCATCCAAACCTAGTTGCATTTGTTGTTATAAGACTCGATAACCATTTAAAGAAATTGGTTTCAAAGCATTCTTATTGTGTACTGATCAACTAACACATTATCTCAACTCTCTTAAGCATTCTACTAACCTAACTAACACTAACATTGGCAAACTCATTGGATAATTTGCGGCTATTACAAACCTTTGCTACAACCATGTGATAACTCTCTTATTAAACAATTGGATGTTATTCTTGTGGATTTATGCTAATTTTTAATGGTCAATTGTTTCATTTATGAACAATAATTGTTGTTGTTGTTGTAAATCATTTATTATTGTAAGATGTATAAATTTAATGTTTGGGCTTGTAAATAATCATATATATGTTGTAAAGTGTTCTTGTTCCAGGTAGGTACTCAAACAACTTCATATCTCTTCTACTATCTTGAACTAGACCAATATTTAGGTGATCAAGAGAGGGGGTGGTAGGCTTGGCTACTATACTTACTACTTTGATCCCTTAAGGTCACTAGGGAAGCCCCTCTTCCATCACTAAAATGAGGGAAGTTGTTATGAAGGTGATAGTGGTAGGATCTTCCATTGTTATGAAATATTTAGGGACTTGTGGTGGGTATTTTCACAAGAACAAATCTTGCGATAACATGAAGTATACCTCCAATGAATTTGATTCCTTTTATAGAGAAGTAGGGATCAAAAGATTTGACAATATTATAAAACTTGCAATAGAATGGGGTTGCTGAGTGGAAGAACATGTCCACAGTAGAGATTGCTAAGTCTATGGTTCGTGACTTAGATCTTCCCTTGTTCTTTTGGGCAGAATCATTTTATACTGTAGTCTACATACTAAATATATGTTTTCATAGGGTGTTGAAGGAAAAAACTCCTAAGGAAGACTTCACATGGGAGAAACTCAATGTTTCTCATTTTAGAGGGTTTGGGACTCAAGTTTACATTCATGTTCCACGGGAGAAGAGGACAAAGCTTGAACCCTCCATCTTGAAGGGTACTTTAGTTGGCTATATGATTCCTCTAGGGCTTACAATATATATGTTCCTTCTAAGAGGAAGATAGTAGTAAGCCATGATGTGAAGGTAGATGATGATGTGTGGTATTCTAGGTGCTAGGAGCCCCCAATATTGATTGAGGAGGAGACAATGTTTTATTCCCTAGGTGTTGATCCATATATTTTAAGGAGTTTATGTGCATATCAGATAAGTTTCAACATAGGCACATAGACTATTTTATCTTCCAATACAACTAGGAAGATGAGGTGGCTTACATCGACATTATTGGAGGAAATGAAACAAGTTGGTGCTCCATCTATTTGTTTTGTGGTAAGCTACCCTCCTAAAAATTTCCCTAGATATGTTGCATTGATGTAATTTTTATTGACACAATTCTAGTTATGAGCAGGTAGCATGAAAACATGTATGTCATGATGCCATGGTGGAGGAGTACAACTCCATCATGAATAATGATGTATGGGAGATATTGTCAAGACTAAGTGGGAAATAAATGGTGGATTCTATGTGACTTTTCATGGTGAAGCATGCAACTGATGACATCATTGAGAAGTACAAGGCTCGGTTCATAGCTGTAGGATTCTCCCAAAAAGAGGGAGTTGACTATGAGGAGACCTTTCTTCCCATTTCTAGGTATACTTCTATTAGGAACATTGTGTCTTTAGCATCTATTTTTTGTTGTTAGTTATATCATATGGATGTTAAGACAACCTTCCTTAATGGATTGGTTAAGGAAGAGTGTACCTTAATCAACTTAGAGGGTTTGAGGTGCATGGGAAGGATACCCATGTATGCAGATTGAATAATCCCCTTTAAGGGATGAAGCATGCACCCTGGACTTGATACTCTAGGATTGATGATTACTTGTTAGGTTTGGGATTCAACAAAACTGTTGCAAATCCTAATTTTTATTACTTATTTGATAGATCTGATTTGCTTGTTTTGTTCCTATATGTAAATGATTTGATACTTATAGGAGTTCATAGAAGCTCATTGCATGATGCAAGGCTCTGCTGGCACAAGAGTTTGACATGAAGGATATTGGACTCATGCTCTATTTATTGGGTCTAGAGGTATGGTAGGGTTTAGGTGATGTATTCCTTGGGAAATGAAAATAAATAGTTGATATCCTAAATATGTTTCACGTGATGGATTGTAAACCCATGACCACTCCTATGATGTTGAATTCGAAGTTGTGTGGTGGCTTGGATTTGGATTTGGATGATGGATGCTTCCTTGTATAGATGGTTAATTAGATCTTGGATATATCTATTTAAAACCGGACTTGATATATGTTTTACAATGAACATATCAAGCCAATTCATGGTTGAACCAAGGCAGATTCATTGGATTGTTGTAAAACACATGTTTCGATATCTAAAGGGCATGATACATTTTGGTTTGAGATATGCAGGAAATGGTAAGTTGATTTCACACTGATTTGTTGATTTTCACTGGGTAGGATATGTAGGTGGTGGGAAGAGTAATTTAGGATGTTGTTTCAATTTGAGTTTAAGATTGATTCTTGGTTCAATAACAATGAGTTCAACTGAAGCAGAGTACATGGTATTCAACACTGCTAGTTGTGAATCCATTTGGCTTCACAAGTTTATTGCAAAGTTAATATGCAAGATATTGGATCCTACTATGATCTACCATGACAATCTCACTTATATTAGACCCTCCAGGAATATAGTATTTCATGTCCGCTATAAACACATTTACATTAGGTACCATTTTCTTCAGGATAGGGTTCAAAAGGGGGAAATTTCTTTAGAGTATGTTTGAACATATCAACAAATTGTTGATATATTGACTAGGGAACTTATGAAGGGAAAAATTGAGATGTTCAAAGAGCAACTTGGTGTGGTGGAGAACACTTTCTTCAATAAGAGGGAGTGTTACTGAGTGTACATCAGAGAATATTCTACAACAACAAATATGGGCACTTGTTCAACAATACCATATTGTGTCCTATAAAAGCTAGAGAGGGTGCATCACAATTCTCAAGGAAGAGGCACATCACTCTTGATTTATAGAGGGACATGATGCATGCATGCATGCATGCACCTACCAAATAGTCTTAGATAAGGCATGCACCCCCACTAGATAACCTTAGAGGCATGTGCCACTAGTTAAATATGGACTAGGAGTCAAAATAAAAATGAAATATAGGTTGGTTTTATTTTTAGCAATTCTATTTCTAAGTTTGACTTAGGATAAAAGGAATTCTATCGCTGAGTTTGAGTCACATGAAAAACTATTTCTGTAAACCCTAGTACACCCTTCTCATGTCTATAAGAGAGAGGGTAGAGGTATGGATTATTCATTGAGTCTGGAGTTAACAATTAACAGTTTAGGATTTTTTCTGTAGCAAATTTTTCATGTTCAGAATTAGTGAAAAACAATCACATGTTTAGACAATCATCTATTAAGTTCAGTTTATTGTTTTCTACAATATGTGTTTATAGATTCTTGCATCTAGAGTTTATAACTATTTTGATAGAAATTTAGTTTTTTCTATTTTAGTTTCCTTTAATAATTATATTACATTGCAGAATCTATTTACCATGTGTTAGAAAATTTAACAGTTGGAAGCTCCCTCTATCTGTAAAAATCACTGAAATTGAGCAAGATCATTTCCATTCCTATAAACCCTTAAGTCACAACTCAACCAAAATAGATCAAACAACAATCATGAATCTATCATAGAATGAATCAACATATCCTAGGCTCAAGAAATCAACAAAAAATCAAATGGTAAAGCATGCCTATCACATTCATCAATCAACTCCAAACACTGGCATCCATTGGAACAATTCAACCACATATCATAGATCCTCTTGGGAATCACACCTATTGAAATATAAATCATATACCAACCATCAATGAAGTAGATCCTCCACCTATCTCAAGAGGAAACATATTGTCATCTAGTAGAACAAATCAACCACCTATCATAGGTCCTCCTAGGCATCACACCCATTGAAAATAAATCGATGTCATCCATAAATGAGGTAGATACACTCAGTAACCATTGGGACAAATCAACCACCTATCATAGGTCCTCTTGGGAATCTCATCCATTGAAAACAAATCCATATTATCCATTGATAAATTGAAATAACCTCCTATCACTAGTGAGAACATAATGGCATCTAGTGGAACGAATTGACCATCTATCACAAGTCATCTTAGGCATCACACCTGATGAAAATAATCCATATCAACCATCAATAAACTAAAACTACCACCCATCACAAGTGAGAACATATTGGCATCCACTGGAACAAATTAACCACATATCATAGGTCCCCTTATGTATCACACATGTTGAAAAAAATTCCATACAAGCTATCAATGAAGTAGATCTACCACCTAAATCATACTCTCATTACAAAAGCAACTAGGGTTTCAACCCATCAAATCCTTCATGAGTGCAAGTTCTTATATCGAGCACATTAGGGTTACACCACCCAACAACCACTCTCAAGTTCAACAACTGAGATATCCAACCTTCAAATCAACAAGAATACAATCTCAATCCAATAAGCTCTAATACCATTAGGAATTTCAATAGTCGGGAAATTAATGCAATTCATAAATTTACCTCATTTACCTAAGGTTTTCTAGATCTAATCCTTGTGAACTTTCAACCTTAAAGATAATTTGAAATATCAAATTACATTGATAATATTTCACTTCCCTTCAACCCAATTTCACTTGGTAACCAAAGAGACTAAATACCATATTAATATGTTTCAATAACACAATGATATATCCCTCAATGCACACTTTCAAAGTACATAAAATATATAAAATGTCTCATTACAATGGATTATAAAAGTAGTAAACCTACTACTTTATTTTCCATATATGTGTTAATTTTCTTAACCAATTCAACTATATGTTATGTCAAATCATCATGAACAACAAGGGATATAATATACTCAATCATGAAAATAAATAAGTTGAAAATATAATATGATAATACACAATATTTGGATATCTAGAAACTTCTTACACATACAAAATATGAAATTCAAGTACATATCACAAAGATGGTACAAGTCGACCTATTGAAACCCTAGACAGAGAAACCATAGAAAACCCTAGCCACCAACTCCAACTAGCTAGGAATCACTCTAAACTGATGTTAATCACTCTACCAAGAATCCTCAACATGCTAGCATCAACACCATCAATTCCTCCTTGACACATACACCAAGCTTGTATCACACAAGATCTCCACACTAGGTCTCTTGTCTTTCTTAAGGTTTACAAACCCTAGCCATGTTGCATCACACAAGTACATGGAAAGACAACTCTAGTGCTAGCCTCCAAGTCTAATTATCCATATTAGATTTTGAGTCCTTAAACCTTAGGTATTCAACTCTTAGCAACAAACGAGATAGGTTAGGCGATGTATTTTCCCAATTCCACCCTTCAGGATACACACACAATANCAACTCTAGTGCTAGCCTCCAAGTCTAATTATCCATATTAGATTTTGAGTCCTTAAACCTTAGGTATTCAACTCTTAGCAACAAACGAGATAGGTTAGGCGATGTATTTTCCCAATTCCACCCTTCAGGATACACACACAATACGGCTGGTTGTTGCATGATCTATCTTTGGACAATCTCAAGTAGGGCCAATTCAACTAGTTTTTTTATTTCTCGATCGAAGTCGAATTAATCAATAGTGGGGTGGGTTTGGATGCTATGGTTAGTTTACCCCTTTAGGATCTCGCTTGAATCAAGCTACTTGATGAGAAAAAAGAAAACTACCATACTATACAGATGGATGGATTTGACTAGGGAAAACTAAGCTTATCGTAGTGGGTTCACATGTGGGAACATCATATTGAAGGATGGATAGTAGCACCAAGACCTCTATGCAACATTAAGAATACACTAATTGAGGCTTATTCCAAGTAAGGCGCCTCACCAAGCTTAAAAGTCGTCAACCCAAGCTCTCCATGATCTTTCCCTAACATCTATGCATCCCACTAGAACAAGATTCCAAAATATGCAAGGAATTATCTCCAGTCTCCATGTATTCTACTAGGATAGAAACACTAACACTACAACAATAGCCACGAGATAATCCATAATCACCTCCAACATCATTTTCTTCTTTAGGGTTTATTTGCATAGCACAAACCCCAGCATGTCATAAGAGAAAACCCCAACATCACACAAGAGAAATATCTCCAAGAACAACTAATATGTCTCTCTCTCTTATTACCTTCCCACGGGGTTTCCTCATGAACCCTAACATCTTTCTCTCTATAATAAATTTCCAAGACTATTACAAAGAATATGGTACAATGTTGATAATAATCATGAGAAATATATCTCTTGCATTTATATATATAATATGTGAGAGAGACTAACATAAAAAAAGGACATAAGTCCATACAAGTAACCAACAATGAAACCCCACATGGAGAATTCTATATTACAAGGTTGTACATGTGTAAAAGTAGGGTTTATCCAACCCCCAAGGTGAAATTCCTTCCAAGCATGATCCTCCTTGGGTTGAACGCCACTTTTCCATGATGTCGCACTCTACAACAAGTTGTTGGTCCAACACTCCCTCTTCAATAGTGGGTTAGTCATCACACCGATCAGGGTAACAACCTCTTAGGAAAGGGAACTATGGTAACACTCCAACAAAGGTAAAACATCCACCCAAACTAATCCATCCATATTTCCATGAAGCATAACCAAGGGGTTAGGAGACCTAGCACTCTCCTAGCAACGTGAAAACACTTTTGGACTAACCCAATAAACTAACATCTCATGCTTTTGGAATTTTATCATGACAATGATTGGATACTTTTCCTTTTGTTTTCCAGGTTCTAGCTAAAAGAGAAATGCTATCCAAATTGACAAAGCAATTGGAAGCCCACACTTCACAGAAGTAATCCTCAAATTGTTGAAGCAATTTGATCTGATATTTTTTCAATTTATTTGTGTTTCTCGACTTGATAAGAGACCAAGATTTCATACCTTTTGATTACAATGTCAACTTATTTGAAGTTCATAAAACATGTTTTCAATGAGTACAATATAGGTCAACTTCAAAATCCTCCCTTAAGGATGTTGAGAAATTGGTTGTCATTGATGTCAACCCTAGAAGAATCCCCGAAGGAAGTGACAAATCCCCTAGTCGTGATGGGTTTATTTAAAGGAGTCTCCAAAGTGATCCCCTTATGGCGTAGCTCTAAGCATGGCCCTCACGGGAAGATGCTTTGAAGAAGCCTAAAAGAATCCCTATTTGTTAAGAAAATAAGTTACAATGTATGGTCAAGAAGCCCTGAAAATATGGTTAGGAAGCCCCAAAGGTGTGGTCATGAATCCCAAAGTCGATTGGAGAAAAAGAGTATGAAGGACATAGAAAATGCATGTAAATCCTCCATGGATTGATATTCCTTGTCAATCCATTTCAAATGGGAGGTTGCACTCCGCGTGGTTCCTCACGGTTGAGAAGATAGGCATGCTCTGGCTCTGTGATTACAAGAAGAAGTCAGCAGGAATATCATGTCAGACATATCCAAAAGAAGAAATTGGAAATTGTATGGTAGATCATGAAGCAAAATTCTTGTGTGACCTAGAAAGAAAGAGAAAAGAACTTGAAAAGGCAAAAGAAGAAGTTGCTTGGTTAAAAATCAAAGTAAAGGAAGCAGGAAAGAGAGAAGATATTTTGACAAGTCATCTTAAGGAAATATTTGAGGACTTAAACAAGCTTGAAGCAAAATTTAGTCAACAAGAAAGAAGATTTGAAGAAGAAATCATCTCCTTGAAACCCCAACTTGAAGAAATAAAGAGAACATAATAAGTAATAAATATCGAGATGGTGAAGACAAAAGAATATAGTGAGAAGCTTGAAGAAGAATTTGTCTCATTGAGGGTTGAAGTTGACAAGCTCAACAAGAACTTGAAGATCTCTCAAGTACTAGAAGACATTCTCAACTGTCAAAGGTCACCATTCAATAAAGCAGGTTTTGGATACATAGGTGAGGCCTCATGCATAGAAGATGTAAATGCCAATCCCAACAAGAGCGTTGAAGAGAGAGGAAGCTCCACACCGCCAGTAAAGAAATTTGAAGATAAGTTTTCTAGGTCGCTAGAAAAGAAGAATGAAGAGAAGGATAAGAAGTATGCAAACATTCTCAAAGGAAGGGATCATGATCAACAAGAGTCAAATAGGAATGAATGTAGAAGAGGTGTATCTCCAAGAAGACTTTCGACCTCTAGGAATCAAAGAAGCTTCAATCATTGTGAAGGAAACAACAAAAGAGAAGATCATGATCAACTAAGGCATGAATTCAAAAGGATTGCATCACAAAGAGGATCACTTGCTTCTAGGTATCAAAGTTTCTTTCCTAGTTATTGTTTTACTTGTAATAGCTTTGGAAATAAAGTCATAGATTGCATAGCATATGGAATAAATGTTCAAGCAATATATGTTTATGTTCCCCCCCTACAGTATTAAATGTTACAAATTCCACAACTATGGACACATAGCTCGCAACTGTAGAAGCATGATGGATTTTTCCTTGATGCAAAACATTGATATCACATATAAGAAGATTTGGAGAAGAAAGAAAAAACAAGAAGAAAAGGTGAATGAAGAACTCCCAAAGATCATACTCGCAGGAATTGCAGAGTTGCGAGATCATGAAAAATCTACAGGTAAATAGGAAGATGTCAAGATTCAAAAGGATGATCCTGCAACAGAGCATGTTTATACATTGTTATAAGAAATATGTCTTGGAGACTCCTATTAATGTGAATGTTGAAGAGGGGGAGTCTAAGAATCATCTATTACATATTAGAGAACTATCTTTTGGGCACTATGAAGTGCTTGTTTGCAGATTTTGGGAAGGCATATTTATAATGGTTTGATGGCAGAGGTGTGGAATGTCTCGTGATAGATTGGTTGATTAAGGAGCAATTTCCATAACACATATCCATGCAGGTATGAAGGGGTTAGATGGAAGTTACGAGGAATATCATTGGAACAATTTTGAGGCAGAGTTTCATGTTTGTATAGAGGATTCCAATTGCATACAAGCTTGTATTCAAGCAGGGGTATATTCATTACAGATTCAATAATGTGTACTTGTTGCAGACTTGTAGAGTTTGATTTGAATATAGAGGAGACTAGTGGACATATTTGATTAAGCTTGAGAAGTAGGAATATGTAGTGATCAATTGCAACAAATTTGGAGAAGCCCTCATAATAGTAAAGTGACAGATGGTTCAACATTGTCTGCAATTGAGTAGCAGAGTCATGAAAATATTTGTGACATATGGACAAGAGATGAATTCATGAGAGATTTGGGATGTATAGAAGACAATACTTGACATAAATCAAAGAATATGCATGATAATGGATGAAAGAATGAGCTCAGGAGGGATTGAATAAAGGAATATGGACTTTTTGTCACTATCGTTAACAAGAATGTTCAATAAAAATATTGACATATGGAACAAAATAGTCACAGGAAGGAAAGTCGTGAGAGGCACAACAAGACATGGGGAGAGAAACCGTCAGGAGGAGTTATACTAACAAAGGGGATATTGTTGAATAGTGTTTTCATTGATTTCAAAGTCAGTCATTGGTGATTATTTCATTGATTTCAAAGAAGTGAAGAAGACAAGACGTGAAGAACACATCCTCCTTGGAAGCAGTGTAGAAGAGATAACCAGTCAACTGAAGCTCAATGAAGACTTGAAGTCAAGTGATGAAGGAACCTTGACATGAGCGATTTTAATATAACTCAGTGGATTACAATAATAGAAAGTACCGATGGAAAAGAAGCCCCATCAGAGAGGAAAGGAATCATATACAAGAGGCCCCACATTGATCTACACAACATTTTTGCAAAGAAGACAAGGGGAGAGAAATCGTCAAGGGGAGTTACCCTTTTCCATTGATGTCAAAGGGGGAGAGAAAGATTAGAAGCATGAAGACAAGGGGAGAAATGGTCATAGTGGGAATATGAGTGTTTCCATCAATGCCAAAGGGGGAGATTGTTGGAAAATTGGTTGTCATTGATGTCAACCATAGAAGAAGCCCCGAAGAAAGTCCAGAAACCCCTAGAAGTGATGGGTTTATTTAAAGGAGTCTCAAAAGTGGTCCCCTTATGGAATAGATATAAGCATGGCCCTCATGGGAAGATGATTTGAAGAATCCTACAAGAATCCCTAGTTGTTAAGAAAATAAGTTACAATGTATGGTCAAGAAGCCCTGAAAATATGGTTAGGAAGCCCCAAAGGTGTGGTCATGAAGCCCAAAGTTGATTGAATAAAAAGAGTACGAAGGACATCACAAATGCATGCAAATCCTCCATGGATTGATAGTCCTCATTGAGCTATTTAAAATGGTAGGTGGCATGCCATGTGGTTCCTCGCGAATGAGGAGACATGCCCTCTTAAATATGATCATGTAAAATTTTCCCCTAAACGGTTGCAAACAAGAAGTTATAGGTCATCCCTAAAGACAAATAAAGGAGGTACTTGGAAGGATATAAATACACATCAAGTGCCTCTCATTTTTATCAAGGAAGTGTGTGATATCTTAGCACAAGTGAAGTATCATAATCATGCGAAGGATGGAGTTCTAAGAGTTGTATATGTGAGAAGGGTTCTCGAGAAACCCTACCTGAGGTTACCCCAATGGGTCAAGTATAGGTTGTCCTACGAGGACCCCACTGGTTGTCTAAGACTCGTCACGTAAGGCCCCACTCGTTGCTCAGTCCAGTCCCGCGAGGTTGAGGAAGGGTTTGAAGAAGATGCTCTTTTCTTGATGCCGAAGTTGAGGAAGGTTTGATTATTTGAGATCTTATGTACTAGGGTTTTCACATTATGAAATGTATGGTTTTTTATATGTATTGAGGTTTGTATCTTGCATGTTTTGGTATATGCTTCTAGGCATATCTTGTAGTTTTTGAAACATGCTTGAGGTATATCTTAGAGGTTTTTGGCACATGGTTTGATGCATATCTTGGTGATTTTGTGTATATGATTTGGGGGACATTTTGAATATCTTGGCATAAGCTCTATGTGGTTATTGGCGGAAATAAAAATGACAATTCGACTCTTTTATTTATATTCAAGGGAGGAAGGAAGGGGAAAGGAAAGGGGGTTGGAGCCTCCTTATAGTTGGAGATGGARAATCTATGGAGTTGGATCTTCCTTCAGGTTGGAGCCTCCTTTTAGTTGGAGCTGGAGGATTTAGGGAGTTGTAGCTTCCTTTAGATTGGAGCCTGTAAACAGGGGGTTGGTGCCTCCTTCCAGTTGGAGCTGGATAATTTTGGAAGTTGGTGATTCCTATGAATATAATCTTATGATACATTAAAAAGTGTTTTGTGGTATTCTCCCATTTGGTTTTCCACGTAAAATTCTTGTGTATTATGTATCTGTGGTTATATGTTTATGATATATTGAATTCAATCATAAGTGATAAATTGTTGATAACTTAATGTTTACATGTTGTGATTAAAAATGGTAAAAAGTGCCTAATACTGATTCACCCCCCTCTAAGTATTAGTGAATATTCCAACAAAGGAATTTTAGGCATATTTTCAATGCATTTATGAAAATGCAACAATTATTGCATCTAAAGTTAGGGAATGCATTCAACAATTTGAGAAACTTCATATTTGTGACATAGCATTTTCTCTTCAAGGTTTATTTTTTGGAAATTAACAAAATAAATTTAGGAATTTTTCTTTTTGTGAAAAGATGTCATATATTATACAAGACGTTATGGTACAAGGTTAGGATCTATACAAATCATATCTTACCCTTCCTAGTTAGACAAGGAGGGAAAGCGTTACGGATTGAGCCCCTATAGTTGAAGCAGATGTAGTATATATTATAAGAAAATAGAGCTTAGCACATACTTGGTTTGTTATGTGATATGTGAAACCTAAGTCACCTAGATTTTGTTCATGTTTGAACTGAACAACAATGAAATTCGAGAAAAAATTTCCAAACCATAAACTTTTGAAAAAAATTTCAATAAAGTTTGAGAATTATATATATGTAAACTACATATATTTTAATATAAAATAAAGTAATTTTTTATTATAAGTTAATAACTTAACAAAATAAATTGTAACTTATGTAAACTAAAATATTAATATATAACTTATAGCTTATAACATATATATATTATGTATTTATAACCTTCAAAGGCAATATGAAATTTATGTAAACTACTTCAATGTTATACCAAGCTTCCTGATGGGAAATACACAAAGATTGTCATCCACTAGATGGAATATGGACAACGTAGTGGAGAAAGGCACATAGGTATCTGACATCAAGCATTCCAACAATCATATATGGTACATATTCTCACACTAGGGGGATGCGGCTAGGGTTTCCTTAGCCGCATCCCAATCCATAGTCACCTCATCTTTCCTCCTCCTGGTGCCATGTCCCCCTCCTCGCGGGATCGATGGAAAGTGGGAGTTTTTCTTCCTGGTGGTGGTCGCACTCTCTCTTGGAACGGATCTGAACTTATTCAGGTGCTTTGTTTGAAGGACGCGCTCTCCCTAGAGTGGATCTGGTATGTGCTTCTTCTGGTGCACGACTTTGATTGTGGATGTTTCCTTATTCTCTGGATTTGGCCCTATGTAGTCTGTTTCCTTTTTCTGTGGCGTGTCGGTCTCTGGAAGTCGCTGCCATTTTCTCCCAGAGTTCAACATGGAGGTGGTTGCATCTCTAGAGCATATCTATTTTTGTTTGAGGTTTGAATCCAAGCCTGTGGGTGTGACTGTGGGGGCGTCGTACAATACTTTTATTCTCTGGAATTTTAAGATCAAAGTTGTGTACCAAAGAATTTTAAATATTCTTTGGTACTTGATCGTTTGTATGAGGGTTGTTGGTCATTTTTTCTTCAACCTTTAGTGTGTGCAGAATTTTTCAGAAGTTTTATTTTGGGTTGGAACTCACCAATCCATCCCAGCTGGTATGTTCAGGGCTTAACGTATTGTCAAGACTTTCTCGGTCATCTTGGTGGCTGGGGATTGTCGCGTCCCCCTCGGGTCTATTTTTTAGAGTGGAGGCTGGGGTTTCTGATCGGGGTTTGAATTAGAACTTTGAGGTCCTTCTTTTTTGGGCATGCAATGTTGATTTTTTGTAGTCGGGTCAGCACTTTGAGGTCCATTGAGGGTGTGCAGTTACTGGTTTCCTCTTCTGTGGTTGCAAGTTCTTATGTTGTCCCTCCGATCTGTATTATCAGGGGTTTTTTTTTCCTCTCTCGCCTGGTCTGTCCTGGTTTTGTTCTGCTCCGCTTTTTCCATTTTCCTGGCTGAGATTAGTGGTTATTCTCTTTGCAAACTTCATTTTTCTGGGGGCTCTCTTTGAGGGCCATTTTTGTTGCATTTTCTTCCACTTGGGGTTGAAATAATTTTTAGACTAAATGCATGCTCTCTGTGTGCATTATTTAGAATGTAATTTTTATTTCTCTTAATAAAAGTTACGCTTTTTTCTTCTGGAAAAAAGAAATCATATATGGTATATCCATTTTTATTAGGGATATGTGTTTATCAATGTTCCACCAATTTTTCAGGACAAGGGGAGTACGAGAGCAGGGAAACACACATGGGGGACATGTGGGTGCCACCTGTTAATGTTTAAGTTAGCATTAGAGTTCTTTGCATTTAAATAAATAACAATAGCATAATATAGGATCACTGAGAAATACACAATCACAAGAGGTGCATCATTTATCCTACGAAACCCTCATGGGGGAGAAAACCCAACAAAACTTCCTTATTATAGATAACCAATATAATGCCAAGAGATAACTCAAACAAATACATAAATTCCTCTCCCAAGGATGTGCCTCTCTCTCTCTCTCTCTTCTCCAACTGCAACTCTGAAACTTGTCTCTCAATGAACAAGTGAGTGTGTATCTAACTAAGGCGCTAGCCTCCTTATTTATAAAGCACTAGCACGTGTGGAGGTGTCTTTTCACTGGCAAGGCCAACTTCTCCTTATGGGTGGTTATAACCACCTTTAGTATATTCTGGGGCCTCTTTAATATATTCTTGGTCCGACTTCTTTTTCTGCCTATTACAATTATATTTTGACCAATCCGCAAAAGGGGATTTGGTCCTTTACAATAGCCAACATGATCAATCTGCAATGGGGATTGTTCCAATGAATACTATATCAATAATAATTAGAATACACTTTGTAGTTACATTATTTCAACACTCCCCCTTAACAAGAAAGGTATTCTATAACAACATCAGGAGAGAGAGAGGACTGCATCATCAACAACATTAGGAGGATAGCATCATCAATATCATCTTGGAACACTGACTGGCGTATCTATAAATCGTCAGAAGTTTTCTCATCAGCAACATCATCATTCTCAAAGGAATGCAATCATCATCCGCATCAATATGGATTAGTATAACACTAATACATCATCATCACAGCACGAGGTTGGCTCATCATCACAATACTGGACTGGCTTTACGTCACAGCTATCAAGCTGGAAGCACAGTACTCATCTTTCTTTACATCATAGCAATCAAGCTGGAAGCAAGATACTCGTCTTGCTTTATGTCACAACAATCAAGCTGGAATCAAGATACTAGACTGGATTTACGTCACAGCTATCAAGCTAGAAGAACAGTACTAGTCACATCTCATCTCATCATCTTGCTTTACGTCACAACAATCAAGCTGGAAGCAAGATACTCGTCTTTCTTTACGTCACAACAATCAAGCTGGAAGAAAAGTACTCGTCTTGCTTTACGTCACATCAATCAATCTGGAAGCAAGATACTAGACTGGCTTTACGTCATAGCTATCAAGCTCGAAGCACAATGTTATTCACATCTCATCTCATCGTCTTGCTTTACGTCACAACAATAAAGCTGGAAGCAACATACTAGACTGGATTTACATCACAACTATCAAGCTAGAAGCACAATACTAGTCACATCTCATCTCATCGTCTTTCTTTACATCACAACAATAAAGCTGGAAGAAAGATACTAGACTGGATTTACGTCACAGCTATCAAGCTGGAAGCACAGTACTAGTCATGCCTCATCTCATCACTACTCCCCCTTTCGAGGAAGGTCCTTT
>SNQJ01S0001318.1:314478-326271 GCA_010110895.2 Picea sitchensis | reverse complement strand
AGGGATATGGAAAGTTATTAGTATGGTTAGGATATGTATGAAGCTATCTAGTCTAAACACCCAATAGTACAAGTGATCCTAGGGAAATACACACTTCTAACAGAAAACATGTTCACCAAGGTACTACGACGTAAGTAATAAAATTATGTATGTTATGAAATGTTAATCAACCATCATTAGGTGTTTACAACTTCACGGCATGCCAAAAGGTTATATCATCATGTTTGAGTAAGCATTAATACATGGAAAGCCAATGAAGTAAATTGTACAACCAAAGTGCATCTGACATCTGAAGATATGGTCTGAACTGAGTTGTCATGGTTGAGCTAGCACGATCATGTCTTAATGGAGAAAAAGAAAGCAATTTGTCTAGATTCAACAAAGAGGTGACATGACATCTAATCATTTTTTACAAGGTCAACCAACTATTCTAGGGGTGTTCCAAGGAGTCATCATGCATTATTTTATGAAGAAGAGGGTGAAGGAACAGTAATTGAGTAGTGCTAGCTTTGAGAAGGAAGAAGCTAGACCCAATACCCCTTTTTTCACTTCAAACAAAGCAAGGAATCTACTTCTGGGGAGTGATGCCTATTATCCTCTCAAGGGTAACAACCTTTGGATACCCTCACAACAGCATTTCATGTAGTCGCTGCATGAGATATCATGCACATCTTTGTTAGATCTAGACAAATTGCTTTCTTTTTTCTCCATTAAGACATGATCGTGCTAGCTCAACCATGACAACTCAGTTCAGACCATATCTTCAGATGTCAGATGCACTTTGGTTGTACAATTTACTTCATTGGCTTTCCATGTATTAATGCTTACTCAAACATGATGATATAACCTTTTGGCATGTCGTGAAGTTGTAAACACCTAATGATGGTTGATTAACATTTCATAACATACATAATTTTATTACTTACGTCGTAGTACCTTGGTGAACATGTTTTCACAGCGTAGCTTCCAGGATCACTTGTACTATTGGGTGTTTAGACTAGATAGCTTCATACATATCCTAACCATACTAATAACTTTCCATATCCCTAGTATCATTCGTTTCCATTCACATAAAAAAAATTGCATCCCCGGCCCAATGTTTTAAAAATCAAACCGTACCGAATCGGTTGAGGGTCCAACTTGAACCGGAACCGGTAATAAACCCGTCAAACCGGTTTCAATGAACCGTTTTTTAAAAAATACATAAAATATTTAAATTTTAACGGAAAAAATATACTTTTAAGATTTTAAGTCACTGCCCAAAGCATTAGAGACAATTATACAAATATATCCAAAGTATGCTCATGAATATATCAAACTAATACCCGTGCAATACATATCTAGAGATCGAACATAAATACATAATCAATGAGGTTCTATATGGCCTCTACAACATCAAATAACATACTAAGTTAGAGTCACTCGATACCATAGGTGGAAATGCCAATGAAAAAATACAAAATAGCCATAGGGTAGATACTAGAACCATAGATGAAGAATCCCATAGCTCATGAGTCGTGACTTGTTAGTAGTCCCTCCATGTCATAATCATCAAGATTGGCATCACTACCAATCGCTTCTCCTCCATCCTCCCTCCTCTATATCCAATGCAATCCGTGGCATTTGTTGATGTGGACTTGGAGGATGACCCCAAGAGGATCACCATCAAAAGTGACCGGATCTAGCACTAGTTCATTAAGATCCAAGTTGGCTAATGCCAACTCAACACCTGCTAATTCAAACCCCTCATCATCGGGAAAACACATCCCACATCTTTGTCTTTCCTTCAACCACTCTTCTCTCGCTTGTATATAAGATGAGGTTGGCGTGCACATACACTACTAAGTCACCTGACAATCTACAACAAACTACAAAGAGAAGAGTTCAATAGAAGAGTTTATACTTGAGTGAAGGGTACATTTTCATCGGGTCGTGACAAAAAGAGTTCAACAATCAATGCCACCAACATCTAGGTACATAAAGAGCTTGGTTCACTTGATTAAACGTCAGTCGACACCCTCACATGATATAATCCAGTGGAAACATTGCAACTTGCCAATCTTGAAATCCCAAAACTGGCAGTCTCCATTTAATTTGAATGGGACCTAAAATTTACTTTCTCCATATAAAGTCTAATGAGGTTAACTAATTCTCAAACATCCAAACAATTAATGGTAATGTTAAAAATTTTAAGTAAAAGGATGAAATGAAAGATAGCAGATGTCACTTTTACTTTTAAGAATTTAACATTACCATTAATTACTACACTCAGCTGCACACCAAAACACCTACAACTCCACCTTGTTACTTCTAGGTTTTAGGGTTTTAGGGGTTTAGAGGGTTTTAGGTTTCGACTGAAACTAGGGACCAAACCAGCCGGTTTATGACCAAACCAGCCGGTTTATTCATAAACCGGCCGGTTTGGTCATAAACTGGCCGGTTCCGTCTTAAACCGGTCGGCCGGTTCGGTTTTTCAACCGGTTCGACCCGGTCAGCTATCAAACCGGTCAAACCGGCCGGTTCCGGTTCCAACCGGCCGGTTTTTAAAACACTGATCCCGTCATGTATGACTTCTCAAAGGTCAAAATGAAAGGTCAAAGTCAAAAGCCTAAATCAAATAAAGCCACAAAGGCTAAGAGGGGAAGAGCAAAAAGTTAGAAAAGCCAAAAGTAAAAATTTGAGCATTGCCCCTCACTAAAAGACCAATGCCCCTAGTCCCTGGTTGTCTAAAGAATATCTAAAGAATAGGGTCTTGTTCAATAAAATGAACATCTAAAGAAAAAGGCTAAAGAGGTAGAAAAAAAAAAACAGGCCGATGATGGTAACTCGATGTTAAGCTCCATCTAGAAGGCTATTACAAAAAAATGTCTAGCCAAAATAAAGCTAGATGAATGAAAAATAAAAAAATATGACCTATGCATGTCTAAGACTTTGAGGATCATCCCATGGAATCATTCCCCTTCCCTTTCATCACTGTCACACATTAATTGCTTATCTTTCACCTAAAAACTTAGGAAATATGGGTTTTTCTTAGGATTTGATTCATGTATAATGGTTAATAATGTTCCTCTAGGTAAGATTTAGGCAAGTCTTAAAATTAACCCATTTTGTTAAGAAATTGTCACCAGGTGCCGCCAATTAAGGACTAGTTAAGAGGTTAAACCCATCATTTCGAGTGAGTATTGTGCCTTGGAATACATGTACCATGCCTCGGGATGCGTGACGCTACTTTGGGGTTCGTCATGTTGCATTGGGATCCATGTATCACATTGAGATACATGTCACCGCATTGGGATATATGACTGTGCATTAGACCATGACTAGGATGCCACATCATCATTTTGTACATATATGGATCATGCATGAGCCACTTGGAGGGATATTCTCACACGTGGGTGGTTATGAGGTGATTTTAGCACATTTTTTAGGGTGGCCAATTTTAGGGGCAGTTATCTTTTGATAAAGTACCCAAAATTATGCCATCGTAGCGTCATTGGATGCTAAATTGCCATGGGATTTCCCAAAATGGGTTCATGATAGAAAATTAGACAAAAAATGACCCAGTTACATTGCTGTTGGAATTTGTCGTGTGAAAATTATCGCCACGTTTGGTGCTGTTTTGACTATTATTTGACCATTTCTAGAAGGGACGCACCTCCTTGAGGTTTATTTTATTGTATCTTTGACCGCTTCTAAAGGGATAATGTAATTTATGAGCAAATATTAACATATTTTATTATTATTTACCTTTGGTCGTGGTTTTATAAGAGCAAATGGTTTTTGCTCATGGTATTGAACTAGCACATGGCATTGTAAAGTTGTTTTGATGCTTCTCTTCACCTATAAAAGCTGATGTACTCTTCATTTTTACTCATTGGAGAATAAAGGAAATGATATCTTGTCATAAGTTTTTGTCTATCATTTCTATTGGTATTTCTGCCTCATTGAAGGGATAGATTGGATGTCTAGTGTTGATGTGGAGATTATTGCATGCTAAAGGAACAAGCTAATGAGGTAGGAGGTAACTCTAGTTCCTTACTTTTTTCTGAAATTTCATGCTCAAGATATATTTAGGAAGAAGATTTTGTTGATTTTTTCTTATTATATCAATTTTATTTTTGAATACTAGCATGTGATAGGTTGTTTGCATCTCATGATTCAACCCCCATTGCCTAGACCTTAGTCACCCTAGTTTGGTGCTTTTCCCCCAGCCCTTGGTGAGGGAAAATACCAACATCTTTCAGTCATTATATCTTTGGATTCGAGTGACCCCATGGCCCAAAGGTAGGCCCTCTTTTTTCTCTATTCTTCAGTCAAACCCAAAATAAAATTTACCCATCAATTATTTATTTTTAGCTCAATTGTTAGATCATTCTCTAACCCTTGCTACAATACTCATCTTTTCAGATCCACTTAGATGACCTCAAACTATTTCAGGGCGTTAGCACAACAGTCTCAAGTTTAACTCTGCTCAAAACTGTCTGAATTTGCAAAATTTCAGAGTTAAATTACTTGTTAAAGGAGACTGTCTCTTGGCAGCATCCTTTCAATTGTTTTTCTGGGTTATATGGACATATTGTATGCCTTTTCAAATCCCCTAAAACAATCCCAATTCCTCTCAAAGCGTTAGCACATTTGCCATAAATTTTCCACTGTTCAACACTGTCATAAATTTTTCAGATTGTTGCAGAGAATAATTTTTGTGTTTGGATCGGTATTATCTATCATGTACTGTTCCATCTGAAGGGGCTGCAATTTATCTCAACCCAGAAATACCTAAAGGATCCTTAAAACATGCACTTTGTTCAACAACTTCATACATCATGAGGACCGATCTTTGAACACCTCACATTTTTCAGAGCATATGGTATTGAAGTGTGTCTATTCATTGAGGGTATTATTTGATCTCCTAATCTGGTTGGATTACTTCATTACAGACCTGTCCATTTAAACTTCTTTGTTTGGCTTACTCATTGTCTATTATTACAATCTCAGAATTTGGTTGAGGGTTCCACAACTTGTTTTGGTGTTTGTGAGATCACTTGGACTACTACATGTATGGGGATTTTGGAGGTGGGAGGCCCCCTGAGTGGAATCATTTTCGGAATTTCGAGCTTTGTTTCCCTGCCCATATGTGTGGTTCGACCTAACGTTGTTCCGCCCGGTTGCTGAATGTGAAGTGGTGACTTTAGTGGTCTGTCCTAGGAAAACTACATAGGTGACTGCAGGGGGAAATACCTATGATACTTGAGGCAGACGGATAATCACCGTTTTGGCTACTAGGGAGGGTGCTCTTCTGCGTGGGGGTACTTGCACCCTAAGTGAATGTTGCAAGCAGGTTACTGTAACTGTTTCTCATACCTTCGCTAGCCAGCCTTTGGGGACTTGACATCCCCAAGAGATTTGACTTTCGGAAGGCCATCCCAAAAACTGGTTTGCTTGTCGATTGCCCATATTATATAGGAGTGTGCTCTGTGATACCATATCTAGTCCTTGCTTGACTTACCACTCAAAACTACAACTGATAGAACTTGATACGTTTACTTGGATCCCCCCCTTGGCTTGGTCAATCGAAGCCTAAAGTGAAGAGTGAGTCATATAGATGACAACTAGTGACCCACTTAATAGTTTCCTTAGGTTACCTCTCGCATTAAAGGTTGGACTTTTCCTTTAAGGAGTGTTTGAGAGATAACACTGCCCTAAGAGAGGTTAAAAGTGGTCCCTAGGCCTTCATTTATGCCTAGAATGAAGGAAATGTTGATCATCAAGAGGAGTGCCTTGCATGGGGGGGGCATATTTGGACTTTGTTGACACTAAAACAAGCTAGAATGCACGCAACTAGATGAGTGCTCCACATTAGAGGATGGTTGTGAAGATCTTTATGCCATATTTTATGGAAAAGAAGGTTCAAGCCTTCAAGGAGCTTGTATCAAGGGAACACTTGACATAGGAGCTAGCTTGTCACGTGCACCCATGTCCCTCGCCGCGTGCACCCCTGTGACTTCATAGCCAATGCATCCAAGGCATGTGGGTAGCTCTCAAATAGCTACAACTTGTCCCTAGAACATCCACTACCCTGCAATGCATATGTACCTCGTCACTCCCTCTGAAGAGGGATCACTCCAAGCTATCTCTCTTAGTTTCCCGGGCCCTCCTGTGAGGGAATTAAGCCCGGTCCCGCTTTGATACCAAGTTGAATTTTCTATATGAGATAATATTGTATGTGAATATATTATTACAATGATGAGTGTTCCATATATATAGAACATATGGTGACCATCCATGAAATGATGCGTCCCTTGGATAATAAATAACTACATATATATATATATTTATTTGGAAGAATGTCTTCCCGATGTTGTTCAAACATCAATAAGGAGCACCCTCCTTAGGGAAGACTCCAAGGCTATTTTTGTATTATTTTATGGAGGGTGTGATCTATTCTTGTGGAGGAAAGGGTGGAAAAGGATTTTCTAGGTCTTTTCTAATAATATTTTAATGGAGAATAGTTGGAATAGAACACTATATAAAAAGAAGTTTCATTTTCAAAGGGTGGATTTCCGGAGGAAAGGAAGACTTGGTATACTTGGTTTATTGCTGCTGGAAGGGTTATTGGTATACTTGGTTTATTGGTTTATTGAAGCTTTCATCTTCTTCATCTTTTCTCATGGAGTTGATATATGTGTAAGGTCACCAGTTGATGTATTTCTGCCATATCTTTTCTGTGGAGGACTGTTTTTGCTGGTCATAGTGGGCTGCTCTTTGCTGGAAGAGAGGTTAAAGTGTGGTTGTAAAATCCTCTTCCACTCTTTTGTATGAGATCTGAATCTTGATGTACTAAGGGGCTGTTCATTCAACAGAAGGCTGTTTCTACTGCATATATTTGATCTCTAATGCATTATATGGCTGCAAAAAGTTGATGGTTGTGTTATTGTGTCTTCCTTGAAGATTCCACTTGGCTGTTATTTATTTATCAGATCCATTCATGACCGATAATACTTGCTGTTAGGTGGTTTATCACATCTTCACATGCTTTCAAGTTTTATTTGTTGCCCTAACTCCGCTACCCAAAGACTAGGCTCTGATATTGCTGGAATCCACCATCTAAACATCTTAAACCCCTAAAATACTTTGTTTCACTGATCTGATTTTTGTCTTAAATGACAGATTAGTGATCCTATCAAGGTTCTCCCCTTGGCTGGAAAAGCACCAGCTTAAAGAGAGAGGGACAATCACTGAGGTGATAGTGGGTGATGTCCCTAGTTTGCCCTAGATTTTCATTTTACTCTTGGACTTGGAAGATTTATTGAAGTGCAGGTTTAGAGGTCAACATAGATTACCTGAAAAGCAGCAGTTGAATATTATATGCAGCTAGTTGTGAGGGTGAATATTGCAGATTCTAGGATCTTTGGTTATAAGAGAAAATAAATCATTAAGGTTGCGATGGAACACTTCTTTCCTACATGCATTGTAAGATCTATAAATAGTTATTGTATTGAGAATGAATGAGGATGGGTGGTATTTTAAGTTTTTGATTCCCAGTCTCAGCAATAAAAGCAAACTCCCATTTATGAAATGTTATGGTGGAAATATGTAGGGATGACAGATTTGCCCATTCTCTACACTCTCTGGGTAAAATAGTTTAGATTTTGTTCAGTATTTGGGCGGGGAGGGGGATGTTCTCATTGTTTTGAGATTTGACTTTTAAAGTATTATTCTGTTTTAAAATGTTAAGATAAGTCTTAATGATTCTTGCTAAAGGAAGGGATATTTTCCTACTCAACGTGTTGGGTTTTCTAACCTTTTGCTGATCCAAGATAACATCCATCAATTCAATCAATAATAAGTCTAGAAATGCAATTCATAAGTCATTCAAGCGGGGTTCCATAATTAGAGTCTTTCCACTTGATTGGAGATTGGGGGTGTTAGAGGGGTGTTACATCGCCCCCATTACCCATCCCTTAACTTAAGAGAATCTGATATCTAATGAAGGATCAATCATATCTTTCACCCTAAGCCCTCAGGGGAAGGGCATAGTTGGCAGTGGTAGCAACTGGAACACTGTCCACCAGGTACTAAAGTATGTGGGGAAGAAAGTAAAAGATGCAGTGCCTTCATTTGTCAAGTCAGGAATACATACATCAGGCATACTTAACTGCATTGATTGTACTTGTGGACGTTTGAAGTAAAAGTAGGATGGTAGCTTTCGAATTCAACTTCAAATAATTACAAGACTTCAAAATATAAACTGCTTATAACAAAGTCTGCATAACTGTTTCATCAGAACAATAATTATTTTTTAAAAGTGCTTCATTTTAAGCTCAAAGAGAAGCATTACAATTGGCCTGAAGGGGTCGGGCACTGCAAGTGCCCCACTTGTGCAGGTGAAATGACCCTTGAAGGGCAAACCACTGAACACAAGCACTTTTGTTTGACTAAGCTGCTGTGACAGGGTGTTACTCTTCCATTAAAATCGCTCAGGACTTGCATCTGGCCTCAACCACTTATTTGTGCCTCATGAGGAATTGAACCTTGGTGAGTGGCCTGACACATCACTGTCTTCTCTGTTGAACCACATCCACATCAGCTACTGCAATATATAATTCTTCACATTTTTGGTTTTCAATTGCAGTATGCCTTCAAATCTGCCTTAACCAAAGGTTGATCAATACAGTCCAAGAATCTGTGCAAAACACCATCAGATGTAAACATCCTAGCTGAGTCACCACATAGACTTTATCCTGCCTAGTCAAGGCACTCACCATTGAAATGGCACTCCTGCATGCAGATTGTCATAGCACAAAGTATGAAAGTATTTATGCATCTGTCAGAGGGAACACGTTGAGGATCTTTAAATATGTGATAATCTGAGTCAATTATGGTCAACACTGTAGATGACACACAAGCCAGACTTGATTTGCTCTAGCAGTAACTAGGCTGAACTGAAGCTCAGACTCAGAACCAAAAAGCCTCAGTATTCTCTCTCATTTTCAATTTATACTTCGTTAAATGATCGTTTGGTCATTTCTGGCTGTTAGTACCTGTTTTCCCATATCATAAGTACCCCTGGACTAGGTTAGATGGCAGATCCTGGGTTTTTCAGATTCTAACTATCCTAAGTTAACCAACTACCCTAACTAACTTAAGACTTAATTCAGCTTAAAATAAAGGCAAGAAAATCAAGATATTCAATTGACATCTTAGCACATTCATTTGTTCTTAATTCAAATAATTGAACATGAACTAATAGTCCATTTACTTCATATGTGAAGAACTTCAGATGAAAGTCTTCATATCTGTTTCATCAGAACAATATATAATACCTTTTAAAATGGCTTCCTTTTAAGCTCAAAGAGAAGCATTACAACTGGCCTGAAGAGGTCGGGCACTGTAAGTGCCCCACTTGTGCAGCTGAAATGACCCTTGAAGGGAAAACCACTGAACACAAGTACTTTTGTTTGACTAAGCTGCTGTGAGAGGGGGGTACTCTTCTGTTAAAATTGCTCAGGACTTGCACCTGGTCCTAACCATTTATCTGTGTCTCCTGGGGAATTGAACCTTGGTGAGTGGCCTGACATATCACTGTCTTCAGGGTTGAACCACATCCACATCGACTACTGCAATACATAATTCTTCACTTCCCCTGCACAAGTGCCCCACCTCGTCAGGCCAGTTGTAATGACCCTTGAAGGGAAAACCACTGAACACAAGCACTTTTGTTTGACTAAACTGCTGTGACAGGGGGGTACTCTTCTGTTAAAGTTGCTCAGGACTTGCACCTGGCCCCAACCACTTATTTGTGGCCCTTGGGGAATTGAACCTTGGTGAGTGGCCTGACATATGTCTTCAGGGTTGAACCACATCCACATCGGCTACTACAATATATAATTCTTCACATTTTTCTTTTCAATCGTGGCATGCCTTCAAATCTGCATGACGTCACCCAGGATACCCATGATGTCATCCAGTGCTTTTGGAGGTTTTGGGATGTAGTTGTGTGCCAAGTGGCATGTGTGGCAGGTTCCTGAGGTCCAAGAAGGCCCAACGTTTTGCCCCAGGAGGCCAACGTTGCCCTAAAAGGGCCTAATGTCACCCTAAAAGGGCACGACGTCATCATTTATGCTTGATTTAGGGTTTTAATTGTGACATTTAATGTCAAACAATATTTTTGATGTAAACTGGCCATGTCGGCCTTTTTTGATCTAAAGTAAAATTAAAGGTCAATGGTATTGTATAAATAGAGAGCCAAAACTCTCATTTTATCAAGATCTTTCACTCAGACTTGTGTGAGGTCTGAAATTTGCGGCCCTCATTAGGGTTTTGGACTGAAATTTTAGTGCGCACTTGTTGGAGGGGGGCTACTTTTGGTGAATTTGACATTTTTCTTGGTGGAAAGTCTACAACTAGGGTTTTGATTGATGATGCTTGGTGAATGTGAGTAAAATTCTAGAATTCTTCTCTTACTTGAATGGTTATGGTGTTTTACTTTACATTTTGTTATTATTTATGAAATTGCTAGCCTAAACCCTAGGGATCAAGCACATGTTATTGTCCTTGTTCTAGTTTCCTATCTACCTACTAGATTGTGCATGTTATCCACCGGTTTGCATAGGTTGGATTTCCTGAAGAGCTGCCAAAGAATGAGCAGTCAGTGCTCATATGACAGAGTTCGGAGTTCAACCAGTCTTATGAGAGACCCCTTTTTTCTGCATTTCCACCATTGTAATAATTGTCCTGAGTATGAGATATTGTAAAAGGCTATTGGCCACCTAAGACATGTTATCCCCACTTTTTAGGGATAACTAGGAGATCATGTCTAGAGGCCCACAGGTCCTAGACATGGAGTACCGAGAGCAGGATTGACCTGAGCATCGCCCTGGAGGACCCACCTTTTCTTCTTCCATCATCTTTGTCTTGTCAGCAGCAGCAACATCCATCACCATCGGCTTGGTCCTGTATCAGAAGAGGTTCTTGCTCCGTGAGGTAATTGGTCCATGTATCATGGTATGTGTCACTTTTGATCATTAAAACCTTTAAGTATATGCATTTGATTCCTTTTATTTCTAACGACTGCTTGGATCTTACATTTGCCCGCTTGACCATGTTTGGGGGGGGTGACAGGGTGCCCTAGCAAGCCTGTGTCTGTAGGTTTTGGTTTGCCACTGGGGGGATTTCTGAAAATCCATCGTCCGCTCCCATCATAGCACCACTGTTTCATCTTATTTCTCGCTCACTTATCCCATTCCCCTTGTCCCTCGTGGGAAGAAGGGGCTAAAGGCCCAGAAGGTAAAAGCAAGCTGGTAAAAGATAAAAACCTAAGAATAAAACCTGGAGATGCTTCGCCCAGGGATCCCCGAGAAAGCAATAAAAGGCTTCTCAGCAAGAAACAAGAGGGACCCGAAAAAATAATAAAACAAGACCTAGTCAGAGGATAGGGGGTCTCATCACGAGCCAGCCTATTAGGTCCATGGGTACCTAGTAGTATGCCATTGCCACCATCTGGTTACCACCCCAAGGCAGTGACTCTTGGTTGCATGGCCAAGGGAAGGGGTTCTCATCACGAGCCAACCTTCTCATCTCTGCGAAAGCACTTGTGGGTAACGCTGTCAACTCTGGTCACCATGCCAAGGCAGTGTCCCCTGATTAGCTCTTGAACAAAAAAGCAAATAAAAGAATAAAAAGAATAAAGGCAAGAATGGGCTTGGAAAAAATGCATCCATGACAGGGACAACTCGCCTTCTACAAAGGCACCCACAGGTAACACCTTTGCATCCTTGGCCATCATTGCACCCA
>SNQJ01S0001318.1:261486-313391 GCA_010110895.2 Picea sitchensis | reverse complement strand
TGTTGTAGAGGCCATATAGAGCCTCATTGATTATGTATTTACGTTCCGATCTCTAGATATGTATTGCACTTGGTGTCGTTTTGATATATTCATGAGCATACTTTGGATATGTTGTCTCTAATTGTCTCTAATGCTTTGGAAACGTGACTTAAAATCTTAAAAGTATATTTTTTTCGTTAAAATTTAAATATTTTATGTATTTTTTAAAAACCCGGTTCATTGAAACCGGTTTGACCGGTTTATTACCGGTTCCGGTTCCGGTTCCGGTTGGACCCTCGACCAGTTCCGGTACCGGTTTCGGTTTTTAAAACATTGGACGGGATGCAATTTTTTTTTATGTGAATGGAAACGAATGATACTAGGGATATGGAAAGTTATTAGTATGGTTAGGATATGTATGAAGCTATCTAGTCTAAACACCCAATAGTACAAGTGATCCTAGGGAAATACACACTTCTAACAGAAAACATGTTCACCAAGGTACTACGACGTAAGTAATAAAATTATGTATGTTATGAAATGTTAATCAACCATCATTAGGTGTTTACAACTTCACGGCATGCCAAAAGGTTATATCATCATGTTTGAGTAAGCATTAATACATGGAAAGCCAATGAAGTAAATTGTACAACCAAAGTGCATCTGACATCTGAAGATATGGTCTGAACTGAGTTGTCATGGTTGAGCTAGCACGATCATGTCTTAATGGAGAAAAAGAAAGCAATTTGTCTAGATCTAACAAAGATGTGCATGATATCTCATGCAAGCAGCTACATGAAGTCGTTGTGAGGGTATCCAAAGGTTGTTACCCTTGAGAGGATAATAGGCATCACTCCCCAGAAGTAGATTCCTTGCTTTGTTTGAAGTGAAAAAAGGGGTATTGGGTCTAGCTTCTTCCTTCTCAAAGCTAGCACTACTCAATTACTGTTCCTTCACCCTCTTCTTCATAAAATAATGCATGATGACTCCTTGGAACACCCCTAGAATAGTTGGTTGACCTTGTAAAAAATGATTAGATGTCATGTCACCTCCATAATATAGGCACTTCTCCCAAGCAATGTTACATTTATCGTTATCGGGAATTTATCGCCAGGGATCCGAAATATATATTATCGGCAATATCGAGGAAAATATCAAAAATTATCGAGAAAGTTGAAAAAAAACAAAAATAATCATCTTTTTTCAATTTTTTAAACTTCTAAAGCAACATCAACATCAAAAAAACACATTGTTACATAAATATGAAAATAAAACTGATATATAAGATGTATAAGATGTCAAGTGGTACATCGGACATCAATACT
Organism: Picea sitchensis; assembly: GCA_010110895.2. Taxonomy (NCBI): domain Eukaryota; kingdom Viridiplantae; phylum Streptophyta; class Pinopsida; order Pinales; family Pinaceae; genus Picea; species Picea sitchensis. Next base: position 312,087 of record SNQJ01S0001318.1, on the reverse strand, counting down.
GAAATATGATATTTGTCCTAAGTCGTAAGTCCTCACAATATAATACAAAATCACATCCAAACAAAAATAAATGCATTTCATGAGATGAATCATGACAATGAAAACAATGGATTTGATATTTGTTCTGAGTCATAATGATCTATAAACTGTCATGGATATTCCACTGGACCAGTTCGTCACAACAGATCTGATAAATAAAACTGAAATCTACACTATCAAGATTAAATTCCTTTAGATTCCAACATATTTAGTTACTAATATTTTGCTTATGCATGAAATAAATAAAATACGGAAAATAGAGAACAATAAAATACAATCACACACCATCCACAAAATGACACAAAGATTTGCTTTGGGAAACCCTTATGGGAGAAAACCCAACTAGAAGGTAAGGTTGCTCTGCTCTCTTTTCTCTGGTATGGAAATAATGCAAGTACAAAGGAGATGGCACTCTCTATTGAGTTACCTAAGCCCCGTGGTCTGTTAAGCCGCTACAAAACATTAACCCCCTCTATTATGCTCTCTAATTTCCCACTCCCAGTTGTTCTGCTATGCTATGGAACAAAATAGAATAACATAGAATGGAACCCCTTCTCCTCCTAGTGGCTCGGTATTTAACATAGCCCGATAGCCATCTAGGGGTAGGTTTTTGACTTCCTCAACCCTCAATTGTGATAGGTTTTGAACCTTCTAGAATCTTCTTGAAATTACATACATGGCTAGCCCCATATGCATGAGTAATGGGGGTTGACATGACATCCTCTTGTACCATGGTGGTCAACACAGTAGGTCAACTTGCGGGAAGCATAACTTTTGCATACGAGCTCCAATTGACGTGATTTTTGCACCATCGGAAAGGTATCAATGTGTAGAATAGTGTCACAGGGTCTGCATAGTGTGGGGAAAGTTTTAACCCCAAAAAATGTCGTTCGATGCCTCAAAATGGCCCCAAAAAGTTCCAGACCCCAATTTTCCAAACTGGGACCTGCCACTAAAATGGCCCTGCAAGTTGATTCCTCCAATTTTTTCTACTCTGAAAGAATCAAAATAGATGACAAACAATATAATGATCCAATCCAGATTACATAAGTCCCGACATCATAACACAAAATCACATCCAAACAAAAATAAATGTATCTCATGAGATGAATCATGGCAATGAAAACAACATAATTCCCCTTGTATGCTTGATGGAAAATGGTTACAATATCCTCAGATAAGATAAGATAATTTTATTAATGTTAAACAAATGACCACAAAAGTAGGTCAATGGGACTGAAGAGTATAGCAAGTAGGATTACAATGTGGGAGTGCAAACGCAACTCCTAGAAAATGCCGAAAAAATATAACATAAAGAAAGAAACCTGCAGTAGTACAGCTCCAAAATACATGTATATGACCGTGCCAAAGGTACGGTGATCCAAAATATATAAGTGAGTATGTCCAAGATTGAAAAAGTGGACAAGTCATGAGTCTCTCAATAGAAAAAGAATGAGAGAGTGAAGTGATGATGGGGCTAGTGATGTCAAGGTTCCAGGTCTGATGACTAAGGGCTCCAATGGCTTGTTCACAAATTTTGTATAGCAATCCAATCAAATTGCTTCATTTCTTTTGCTGGAGCATCCCATGATAAAATAATGAGGTCATATATATGTGAATGAATTTAATTACTTTACACAACTAATCCCAAAACTTGCTATATCATAATGTTCGAGTGGAGAAGCCCCGTGTGCCTTTACTAACCTTATCCAAATTAAACAAAGCTATATCAAAAAAAAAAAAACCAAAAATCGGACTATTCATAAGGCCCAAAACAAAATACACGGAGAAAGAAGAGCAGGAGGGGCAGCAATTATTCAGACCTGTGAGGGAATGTTAGATACTTGGTCATGGGCACGGTAACAACATGTCTCCTGGCATCCACAGCGGACTTCTGCACAGCAGCAATGACCTCCTTAGCCTTGCCCACGCCCACGCCCACCTTGCCATTCTTGTCGCCAACAATCACTACGGCCCTGAAGGACATCTGTTTTCCCCCCTTGACCACCTTGGTCACCCTCCTCACCTGCACCACCCGCTCCTCGAACCCGTCCTTTATCTTGTCCGTCTTCTTCGTCAGCCTAAATCCCTTCTTCTCCTTGTGCTTATCCACCGAATCCACATCGTTGCCCAGCACACTGATTCCACTGTAGGCCGGCCCATAGAGGGCCTCGTACGCTGCAGCAATTTCTAGTTCTGTCTCAGGACGTCTTTTATCGAAGTAAACAGTACTAGTCCTCACAGGGGCTCGGCCTTCAAGGCTTTCCTCTTCTTCTGGGTCCTCGCCTTCGACTTTTCCTTCCTCTGCTTCTTCTTCTTCTGGGTCCGGTTGCTGCTCCGAGGCCACTGCCATTACAATTGAAGGGCAAGGAGCTCTGCATTGGAAGGAAAGCTTAGTTCTGGGAAATAACAGAGAGAGTTTTGGGAAAAATCCAAATGACGATAGAGAGGAGATTTTGGTAGAAGTGCTGCTACAGATGAACTTGACATGGTTGGAAGTGGAGGTGGTGTTGGAGAGTGAGGAAGCCAAAAAAATGGAGCAAATTGAGGACGTCGCCATTGGTGCTGCTCCAGAGTCTCGTTTTTGGGATGAGCTTCTTAGTTGCTCCCCCTGACAACTATCTAAAATGTGATCCAATCATCCAAGCTCCTTTTATGCCCCTTAATCACCTTTACCGCTTTAGAGATTGGGAAGTTACTGGTGTGATTTCGAAGTAAACTTAATTGCACGACAAAGTTTGAGATAGCATCGGACAAAGGAGCACCTTGAATACCTCAACTTAAATGGTAATTTAGAACAAACGCTCATCTTGGAAGAAAATTAAATTCATTACCTAGAATCCACACGATGAAGTGGTTTGCAGCCAATTTACAATGTTATATAGATCCTAGCAATTTACATATTAGCAATTATTTTTGAAGGTGGAAAGATAAATTGATATAAAAAGTTTTTTAAAAAATAAATATACCAATAAATATAAAGTGTTTTAAAAAATAAATAAGCACTACAAAGAAAAAAATATATATTAATACAACTAGTCGTTTTAAAAGATAAATATATCACTGTATAGAAAATAAATATATTAATACAACTAGTATTTTAAAAAGAATATTCAAAGAAATATATTATTATTAATGTTTTGGAAAAAATTTAAAAATCAATTAAATATTTTAAAATATTTATATAAGTATGATAAATAGTAGATTATATATTATTATTATTAATGTTTTGGAAAAAATTTAAAAATTAATTAAATATTTTAAAATATTTATATAAGTATGATAAATAGTAGATTAGCCATTATAAAATTTATTTTGTAATAGAAAATTTGAAGAGATTAATAAATATAAGATTTTGGTGAAGTTTAATGGAGATTGTGTTTTAGGAGATGGGATTATAAAGGGTCTAGAGAATAACATACCCTGGGTGCACAAGGTTGATAGCATTTTCAGTATGAAGCTTCTAGGTGAAAAACTCTTCACTCTTCTTATGAATGGAGGGTAACTCAATTTGAGTTCATATCCATACCAGCAATAGTTCTAGTAATGGAGGAATTTACAATACATTGTTATGTTCAATAGTGTTCATGTTTTGTGGTTTCCTTAGCGTGGTGGTTGTGCAACGAATGAGTTTCGTGGGTTCCTTTGCTTGGCATCTCTACTCAGCTTCGTGGTCTTCTCTACTTTGTGACTCTACTTGGCCACATGAGTTCCTTTACTCAACTTTATGGGTTTCTCTGCTCATTTCTTGGGCTCATCTACTTGGTGGCTCTGTAGCAGTTTCTAAGTACTATTACTTATTCACAACAACCTACTTTGTTTATATAATGTGGTAGTGTCTCAAAGTCTCAAGGAATGGTTGTCATGGGTGCTTCAAACCCTAGCAACAAGTTCCCTTTCCTAGGGCTTTGATCATTCCTCAGACCCTAGTCTATGGTTGGTTGGGCATTGGGGTTTATTCTCTGCTTGTGGCTCTAGCTTTAGGTTGGATGGTATCAACCATCTGATTATTGGTGTCATTTGAGGTTACATTTTTCTATTTTGTGGGTGGCCTCTCCTGTGTGAGCGTATTTGAGTTGAGTTTTTTGGGTTTATGGATAGAATCTTTTTACGCCTAAAGTTGATGGTTTTGGTGGTAAGTCCTCTAGTGGGTTGTGGTCTTTTCCCCTATGTGGGACTATCCTTCTTTAGCTTTTTGCTATGATATTTTATAATCCTTTTTATAAGAGTTCAAGCTTCCTTGGTATGTACTTCAGTGTCATTAGAGCTCAAAGATATTGTAAACACTTTATGTTTTTGTTTGCTATGGGATTTTATAATCCTTTTTATATGAGTTCAAGCTTCCTTGGTATGTACGTTAGTGTCATTGGAGCTCAAGATATATTGTAAAAACATTATTTTTTTGTGTAAATGTTGTTTCGTTTCAACATGTTCAAAATGTACATTTTTAAACAAGAAGCTACATTTTGAAAAATATATAAAACTTGGAGAAATTGTTTTAGTTGAAGTGGAGATGTGATGAAGTGTTTAATTTGGAAAATGGATAATTCGTTGATTTGTTTTAAGAGCAACTCTATATGTAACCCTAGCGTCACATTGTTATATGTTTGTAAGAGACGCTAAGTTTTAGGAACAACTCCAACTATAATCTTAGAGTCGTGTAGTTATATATTTGTAAGAAGCATCAAATACTCTTATTATCTCATTGCTCCACCTACCTATGAGAAATCTTGCAAATTATAGTAAAACGAGGAAATTTGAATTATCATTTAATAAAAATATATTTACTATTAAATGCTCCTCCACTAAAAAAATTAAATAAAGTGAAATGTATTTATAATGTACTCATTTGATTTTACACCAATTAACCAAAATTACAATTTTAAATAAAGTGAAATGTATTTATAATGTACTCATTTGATTTTAAAACAATTAACCAAAATTGCATATAAAACACTATTAAAATATATATATCATATTACAATAATGAAAAGTACCCCCAAGAGATTTAGTAATACAAGTCCCACTATGATCATAAAACAAGAAGATTGTAAAACCATAAATTAAAATAACATCATATGAGTCATATCGGTTGACCTTGAGCTTCTCCACATATTCAAGAGAACCTTAGTCATTAAATAATGTTCTTCATTAAAAGATCTTGCATTATATCTTATGTATTACATCTCTCTCACGGTTATATGGAGGATGGTTGGTTAGGGTTTTGGTTAGAGGATGGAGGATGAAAAGATGATCTATTGTTTTTAAAGATTCTTTGGATGACATGAAAAGCAACTCCATGTTCTATACATAAGAGGATTTTGTTATTATCATGAGCCATGTTGAGTTGGTTCATCACTCCTCATCTCTGAGCTCTCTTATTATAGGGCCTCAAAACCTTGGTTCATCTCTAAGTTTGGAAGTAGGATTGGAAGTAGTGGGGTAAAGGAACAAGGTTTTGCAGTTGTCTAAATCTATAATAGTTCAAGGGTTTTCATTAGGTGGAGTTAATATTTAATATCCTTCATGTAGGTTGGTCTGCCATAGACTTATTACAAGTCCTAAAGAGCAATCAACATCGAAATTTAAACTTTAGAGGAAAAAAAACCATGAAACTCACATCCTCATTAATGTCAATGGAGGTTGAACCTTGTGTTATGGTTCCATTCCTAGATTATATCAGACAATATGTTAGACTTTAGGCGGGGTGTATAGAAATGGGACTTACAAAATCCAATGTGTTATTAACTCCCTACCATCCACCTTCAATGCATACTTTAGATTAAGTTAGGGACATTACCTTTATTTGTATGTTCATGCACCACCTCCTCCAACTTCTAATACCTTAGGTTGATCCCCTCTATGTTAAATTTAGAGCTACTATTAAGTTCTTTTCAATTTACTAGACAATAATAACATAAGCATGATCACTGGAAGATACACAATCACAAGGTACACAACATTTATCCTGGGAAACCCTCATGGGGGAGAAAACCCAACAAAAACTTCCTTAATATAGATAGGCAATACAATGCTAAGTTAATAAACCAAACACTAGAGAATATCCAACACTGAGCAATGTGCCTCTCTCTTCCTTCTTCCGACAACTGGCAACTACAACTTCCTTCAAACTTGCGCACTAGATGAGTGACTTGAGTGAGTGAACTAATGAGGTGCCTTCCACTCTTATTTATACTGGTTGGTTGGTGCTAGGGTGGTGTCTCTTCATCAAGCAGGGCCGACTTCTTCACTTAGTGGTTAAAACCACTTTAATTAGGCCTGGGGGCTGACTTCTTAATTAGCAACATATAATTAGGGTTTGACCAATCCACAAAAGGGGATTTGGTCTTATATAAAGTCCGACATGATCAATCCATAAAAGGGGATTGATCTATAAGATAATAGCTCAATAATAAGTAGAATATTCTTTGCAGTTACAATATTTCAACACTCTACTCTCTAGTAAACCATGTTCAAAACCAATAAATGAATCGTTACCTAGCGGGGACTCGGTCCCTTACAAGGATCATTCATGCAGTGAGCATGTAGGGTGCAGTGCAGAGAAGTCTTGTAGGGAAATAATGACCCAAGGGAGAAGGGCAATTCCAGGCAAAATATGTGCAAGAGATGTGTCAAACGAAGGGATGAGAAGTTCAAAATGTTACTAGACAAAGATGTTTTAATGACCCAAATTCTAGAGTTCAAGAATTTGGCACTAGTTGGTAAGTTTTACAAGCATGTAATGGTTGAACAATATCTCATATCGTGGATGTGAAAGAAGTGGCTATTTGTTTTAGGATATAGCTTGAGGTATTATATTGCTCCCAGAGGTTAGATTGCTTGTCTATTTAAAAGGGAAAATATGCAGTTCATATTGGAGAAGGGAGATGGTTGTAGACCAATGTCATGTGAGCATTGCAACCATGGTCAAAGCACATCAATCATGTTTCATAAACTTTCTAGTAATTGTCTTTATGCTACCTATTACCCTATGACATGTAGGGGTAACTAGAGGATATTTTTTCACTTGTGATTCTTATCACAGTCAACGAATGAGCCAAAAGTGTGACCATTTTGTATTCATGTATTGTACTGAGTCATGCTTAGATGATATATGCAAAAGTGTTTGTCCTAGGTGGTATCTCCAGACCCTTTATGATCGATCATGTCCCATTGTCCTAGTTCCCATTTTCAGGATAGTCCTTGTGATGATGGCTTCATCTAACTACCCCTTGGTGGAATTAAATTGGCACCATGTTGGTCATTTATGGCCTGGGTAGGTATGTTGGGGTCTTGAGATGGATCTATTAGGACACATGATCTAGGGGAACCTCTAGTCTCTCTCACTCTTTTCTATATAAAAGTGTCGCTCGTGTTGTGAAGGTTTTCACACCTATGGAAGCACACTTATCTTATTCCTAAGCATGCACTTCCAACCTCTTATGTATTTGGCATGCTTTGGCCTTGGACACTTAGAGATGATTCCACAATTTCTCATGAAATTTCACATTTCTCAAGGCATTTCCACAAATCACGAGGCAGTTCACGGATTCTGAGGCACTAGTCACATCCTCCGAGGCATTTTTGGCTTATTTCCACATGCATGGGCCTTCTCTACAGATTCCACATCTTAGAACATTGGGTGCTCTCCCTTTTCATGATTTTTGAGGCATCTTTCCACCCTTGGAGGACTTTTCTACTAGTTGCTTGCACCTTTGGAGGAGGATGTTGGAATTTTTTTGGAGGTCGTTCCACATCTGGAGGGGAATGTTGCATTTTGGAACCTCTTCTACACCATACTTCATCCTTGTTGAGTGAGCCATCCAATCCTAGAGCCCACACATGGGTGTCTTTTCATGCATTTGAGGAGGATGACTTAGTGATTAGGCTTGCTTCACTTGATTTGGGGAGACTCTTGAGGGTCTTTTGACTCATTTACTAATGTAGCATTGTAACACACCTTGGCCCCCAATCGAGGCACGCTACTGAAAAAAACTCTGAAATATACCCAAACCACCCGTCTAGGCACACCACTATAAAAACTTGCCTCTGATACCAAAAATAATTCATAGAAATACACAATGCAGAATGCCTAACAATCATGCATCTAACAACACTAGTAACCACCATGAACATGAACTAAGCAACATCTCAAAATAACATATAATCATTGGACTCGGAGTTCTTAATGCACATCAATTAAATACAAGATTGGAAATAAATACATAGAACAACATTTATCTTTAAATAGAAATGATGCAACCAACTGCAGGGGAAGGACGTTACTCCCAACCATAGACATGTTGCTCCAGATCTCAACAGTAGATCACCCCCAAGATGGGGGTTATGTATCCACAAAAGAGGGTCTCCCTCACAATCAAACACTTCCCAAGGCATATAGTCTTCCTACAACTATCCCAATCCACCCAACTCTCTTCCCCATGAGTCGCACATTCCAAGGAAGGGGATCCCCCATCACTGCTCACAGTCCCTTAGGGCTCCAGTGCACTTGGGTGGCTAGGAATCTCTCTTTACTGGGGACTCCAGGGATGTTAGCTACTAGAAGAAATTGTAAGAACATGGCTTGCTTCCCTCTCTCTCTCTCTCTCTCTCTCTCTCTCTAGCTTCTTTTGGCTTTAACTTTTAATAAAACATGCTCCCTCGCTTTGAGTTCTTTATGTGTCCTTCTTCTATAGGCATAACTCTTATGTTTTTCCTGAGTAACCTTTAGATTTTTCCTTATCTTAACCGTCTACTCCTCCATTTCTCTTAACAAATCTGGCCCAATAACAACTCTATATGTTGGATTATCCATGTTACAATTCTTGCAATATAGAGATTCATACAGACTCATCTTTAATGATTCTTGATATTCATTATTGTAGGCAAACTCAATTAGATGCAAGTAGCCTTCCCACTAGTAAGGCTTCTCCATAAAATACATTCTCAACATATCCTCGATTAATCCTTTATGTCTGCCCATTCGACTCTAGATGATATGTTGTACTGAGATTCAGATTTGTCCCATATCCCTGAAACAACCCCTTCCAGAAATTCGAGGTGAACTTGGAATCTTTATCTGATATTATTGCTTTAGACTCCTTTCATACAGATCTTTGCAATATTGGCTTCCTTACGAGTTACTTTTACTAGAATAAAATGTGCAGCCTTTGTCAGCTTGTCCACTACCACCATAATGGAGTCATGTTGCCTTGTTGTCCTCAGAAACTTGGTAATGAAATCAATAGTGACCACATCCCATTTCTATTCATGAATGGGTATTTGTTGTAGCAACCTTGTTGGGTGTTTGTGCTCAGTCTTTACCTTATGACATTCCATGCATCTAGCTAAATAATCTACTACATCCCTCTTCATACCGGGCCAAAAATACTACCCTCTTACAACTATGATGGCCTTTTGGTATCATGGATGTCCAGTGTATGGCATGTTATCACACAAGTTGTAGGTTGGGCAAAGCTCGACCCAAACCAAAATATGGCAACGACTAAGAGAAAACCTACCCACGGTCACCTTAGATAGGTATTCCCGTCACTTTAGTGATGATGAAAATCACCACAAGGGGGGAATCCCGGTGACGTTAGGGGGGAATGAAATGGAAAGTGATATGATGAAATGAAATCCCCTAAAGGTCAATTTTCTAGATGAAAGAAGGATTGAGGATGAGTCTCGGGAGTGGTTTAAGTTTGCCAAGTCCTTGGGTACCCGCTAAGAGTGTTTGTACCTGCTCGAGACATAAGGAAAACCAACTGTACAAAGTATATGTTTTGTGGAAAAGAAAGTTAATCTTGTTGTCCCTAATTGCAATGGTCAACAAAAATATATATCAACAATGAAATCAAGTAACTACTGCATATGAAACCACTAAAAGTATCAAATATCAATTGAGCTATGAAGCATAAAACATGTAGATAAGTTCTCAACACTTTAGCACAACTTTTAGTGGTATTAGATGGTTGTAATAATAAGTTTTCAGAGTATATTTATGACATCCAAGTGGTTGTAGCAGTGATTTTCTACAACAACAACTTTTAACCATGAAAAAGAGCAAGTAATCCAACCAAAAGTTCACCAAATAGCAGTAGAATAATAACAATTACTTAGTAGCAAATTTCCATGGTCAAATTGCAAGTTAAAATGAAGAAAGAAAGATGATTTGTTGCAACCCTAAAGGTTGTAGATTTTAAGTTGTTATAGCTCCAAGAAGATCAAGAGAACTAAGACGCCCTAGAGGGGTTAGCAACCTCAAGGCATCCACAAAAGATTCCTACTTGAACAATATTGATATCTCACCAAAACACGTTTACCAAGGCAAACAATTTATTTCTCCATTGCAAAAAATCAGATTAGTGCTTCTAAAATATGGGTGAAAGGAGTCTTTAAATAACAAGTTAGACCAACAAAATCCCTAGGGGTGTAAATCCTCTTGCTCCCTAGGTCATGTCAATCAAACTAGGGTAAGTCTAGGAGGGTGTACTGTAATGTTCCCCTCTCCTTGATAAGACCGTGGAGGACTTAGTGGTCTAGTCACCCCTCTAGACTATAGTCCAACATGAAAAAGGGGTAGGAGGCGCTTAAGATGTCACTAGGTGATTTAATGATATTTTATTAAAGTGACTGGATGAAAAGGTAAAAAGGGTTATTAACTTAAGAAGAAATTAAAACAATAACCTTTGTGAAAATCATAAAGTAACTAAACAGAGAATTAGAAGATGGAGGTATAAAAGTGAGAGGAGGGTGCCTCACTCCTCATTCATGTTATTCTTCTATTGAGATCACTTGACCTATGCAACTTACGTTTTGAGGGTTTTGAGTCAAGAAACCCTAGAGACTAGCAAGGAGGTGAAAGATCCCTCTGTTCATGGTCCAACCTAGGCCAAGGAGGTGAAAGATTCCTCCCTCGCCATTATATCTAGTCCAAATCAAGTTCATGGGTTATTTGTGCAATCAAGGCGCAATTTGTAGTGTTTTCCAACAAGTTGGGCACATCAGTGGAGGAAGAAGAATTGGAGGTCTTTCTTCTGCATATATATTTTATCCATCAGTTGGACGTATTGGTTGAAGTTGGAGGGCGTGCCATTCCTTAAGGAGGAAGTGAGTTGGAAGGTTTTATTAGGGGGTTTGACTCCAAACTTGTTCCACTTGTCATCTACAGCTTCCGATCTACAATTTGACCGTATTTTCATAGATTTTGGGGGTCATCTTCAAGGAGGCCGAAATCTCTAGCTTTTCTAGCCAATGAGGGGTGCACCGGTACCAGATCTGAAGGTTAGAGCTCACCAGGGTAATAAATTGATCTTGTATCTATCTTCAGTTAGTTGTTATTATACTAAATAAAGGTCAAGTCTGAAGCTTTTATGAAATATAATTGTTGTGTGTCTCTTATATCTTATGATCTACTTCATTGTTTTATTTTATATGTTATAAACTCTTCACAAACCCCCATAGTGCAACTCCAGAAGTAAACCCTGCAAAAAAAAAACAAACAAATCACAAAATCACCTAAGTTTCCTAGCAAATCTACTTGGGAACATTACAGTGGTATCAGAGCGAATTCCTTCGTCAGCGTGTGATAAAAACTAATGACCATGAGAAGAGGTCGTGGGGGATAGCCTGTATCAGGTATTCCTAAGGAAAAGAGCCAGAGGTCAGTATGGGGGAAACTCATGAAACAAAAAATGCAACATCATAAGAGGCAACTTTCTTGGCCGAAAGGGTAACTCAGGTAATGAATGATGCACTACAAAACAACTAGGTTATTATGCAGCGCAACCTTGAAGAGATGCAAAACCATTTATCTTTGGGACAGGCAGAACTCAAACTCTCCTTTGCAAATTTTCAAAGAGGGAAGGACAAAATGATAGCTTTTATGGAAGATCAAAGTAAACATCAAGGTATTCTTTCTCAGTATTTGATGGAGCAAGGACATGGTAAATATGCACCCCTATTTGGTGGAAATCATGATGCTAGTGGATCTCAAGGGGGAAATGGAAATCATGAGGAGTCCATATATAAAGGCCATGCAGAAGGGCATAGACTGAATGATGGTATGCCAAATCAATCTCACATAGCCAACAAATCTACTCCTAGACCGTACATGCCTACCTTTCTAGATGCAAAACGAAGGGACAATAATGCCTTGAATCAAGAGAGTTTAGGGGATGAATGGGAGTCCGTAGAAAGGGAGTAGAATGCCATGAGCGCGGGGTTCATGAGACAAGTTTACATGGGGGAGTATTTGAACCTGTTAGCACTGAGAGTCACCCTCAGACTGCTAGAGGATAATCCCAATACCCATAAAATAGGTTTGTAAAGGTAATTTAAGATAGAATGTCAAATGGGCAAAACTCAACATAGCAATATTCAAACACAAAAATTTCTCGTCAAGAATGCATAAGCAAGTGAGGTCTTGGCTAACTTCAGTGAGTGAAATAAAGATAAGTGTGAGTAGATGGAAGACTTAATGAGAAGGATGAATAAGTCTACTACTAGCATCAAGCCTTACTAATAGACAAATGAAGAAAAAGTGTAGACACAAGAACTTCTTGATCTAAACTCTAAAACACTGATAACAATTACAGCAGCATCACAATCAAGCATACATTGTAACACATCTATAACATCTCATTTGAACCATTCAATGATGACAAAACAAGAGTAAGAAAGATGTAAGATTATGGAAAAGGAAACTAACTTCTATTAGGCAAAATGTCTCAGATCTCATACATAAAAAACCAGAGTTTGGATTTGTTATATCAAAACATTACATCATGGAGTTTATGCTCAACCATTCAAACCCAAAAATGTCATTCTAATGTTGTATTTATAGCATAAACAATGAGCGACAACATACAATTCGAGCTGGACCCTCTAACCTAGGATTCTCCCACTTAAAACTGAAAATATTACATCTATACAAGTGGAAACAACAAACTGTTAAAAACAAGGAAGATGTTGGCAAAACCCCTAATACTATAATCTTTGTATAGTGAGTTGTTCTTTGAGGGCATCTTCTTCATTTCCATGTGTCCACCAGCTTCAACTGACCTCCAAGCATCTATGCTAAGCTCCATTTACCACTTGGTGACCGTTGATTCCCTCAAAATCCATCAAAACTGGAATTGGCAGCGAACCTTGAAGTGTTGACTGTATCAGCCAATTCATAGCAGATTTTGCAGCGAATTCTAGAGTGCTCGTGCTGGCCCTTGACTAGGTTTTGAGGAAACGTTGGTCATGTTTGACCATTTTTGGGACTTCAACAGGCTGGTCGAAGACGGAGCGCCCAGGCGAAGCAGAGATCGTTGGATCTCGCCCATTTTGAAAGCTTTTGGGGGCTTAAGGGTTTATGTAATGGGTATGGGATGTCGAATCATGGGGTTTACCCACGTTTAGGCCTTCTTTGTAATGTATAAATAAGTAGCTAAGGGATGTAAGAAGAGATGGTAGATTACTAGTCATTGATCGGCTTAGTGCATGACTAGTTGGCTTTGTGCAAGGATGTGTTGAGTCTTGCAGAGCTAAGTGCAAGTGTTTTGTAAGTGCTTTGTGCGCAGACTGTGTAAGACTTTGTGCTATGAACTGATTTTGAGGAAGGTGGATCTAGTGTGCAATGCGCAAATCACTTGTCCAAGTGCAGAGTAAGCTCTGTGGCTCTGTGCCTGTAAGAATATTGAAGAAGACTAATAAAGAAGAAGAAGAGTTGGTGGACGTAGCCCCACACTGGGGTGAACCATGTATATCTTGTGTTGATGTTATTTGGACAATGTTATTGATGTTGCTTATATGGTTATTTTCTTAGTGTTTTTTGATGAATGCATCTGATGTAGTAGCTTAGTTCTTAATAATGAGAATGAATGCTAGATCTGAGTATATGTTATGTGCTAAAGTGAATGGAAGTATTAGATCTTGTCTGTTACTGCGTTGATCTAGATCTAGGGTTTAATCTGCGATGTGAATGATATCCTAGATCTACTACATATTATTGGCTAATTGCTTTGTTAGAGTGTTGTAACCACAGATCTGTGTCCCGGCTAGGTTGTAGACACTTGAGTCTTGCAACCCCCCGTACCTCTACCTCGGTTGAGACTTCATCTGCTTCGCATGTGTTGTCGAAAGGGCCAGTAATTAGGGTTTTTTTGGTGCATTGAACCATGGGTCTGCCCCTGTGTGCCAACAAATGGTTCCATTGCCGGGACCTCAAACTGGGATTGTTGGGAACTCAGGAAATGAAAAAGATCTATGCGTAGATTTGTTGTTGAAGTGTGCAGTATTCTACTTGAATTGTGGACCTTTGTGCTAATAAAGGAACCGGATCTGAAGAAAATAGGTAAGATCTTAAAGCTTTGTGCTCTGATAAAGGTAATATAAGTGGAAATTTTTGCTTCGAAAGTATGAATCTAGGTATGTTTGATAGATTTGGTCCTAGTCTGAAAACTAGGGCACAACTAGAAGAAAGAAGATTTGATCTGAATAAATTTGATAGAGATAGTGAAATATGTGTTATTCCTATGCATAGAAAGAATTTTTGGACTAACAAGTGGATGCAGGATCCTAGGAAGAATTTGTGCATATTGCAGGTCCATCAGTGTGATCCTAGTGCGCAGTACAGAAAAGGTTGGGGATCGTTCAAAATAAAGAGAGGACTGACACTATGTTATAATTGCAGAAGACCGGGACATCTTGCTAAGGAATGCCCTAGTAGAAGTCCTATTTGTATTTGTTGTAAAGCTGTTGATTATGAGGTTTTGGATTGCCCTAGAATGATTGCTAAAGTTGAAAAGATGAACATGAGACAAGAAAACCATGAAGAAGGTCAAGAAACTAAGGATATATTAGCAAACCATAATGAATCAGAATCTATGTTATTACAACTGAAAGAAACCCTGAATGATCACAGAGACATCAATTTACCAAAGATCTTAAAAGAAAAGCAGTGCATAGAAACAAGAATAGGATACTTCGATATAGATTGTGTATTAGATGAGGAAACACATGTGAATCTTATGCCAGAAAGTACTTGGGAAATTTTTGGAAAGCCTACTATGATTCCTTCATTAGGAAAGATAGGATTGTTTAAAGGAAAGATGATAACCCTATGTGGAAGAGTTACTAATGTACCTATGATGGCACATGGAGCATCGACAAAAGAAGAATTTGAAATCATTAAGTTTGTTGAGAACAACGCCCCTTTTGCACTTTTGTTAGGAAAAACCTGGATTGAGAAAGATCAGATCCAAAGGAAAGCAGAGGAGGAAGCTACAGAACAGAAAAAACAAGAATTAAGGGACTTCATGGCTAGGAAAATATTGCGATTAATAGAAGAACAAGAGGATAAGTCAAAGCGATAGAGGACCAAAGAATTAACTATCGAAGTTGGAAGAACGTAGGAAGACTTAAAGAACCCGCGCAAGCAGGAGAAAAGAGCATCCACCGAGGAAATAGTAAGAGAAGAGGTATTACACTCGAACCCTTTGAAATACCCTCAGCAGTGTGAAGTTACTACGCTGAGGGAAGATAAGAATGAGAATGGGAAGAGGAATCCAGGGACTCAGATTACAAGAAAGAAGGCCATAAAGCTCAGTAAGAAGAAAGAAAAGTTAGAAAAACTGAGTTCCAGAAAAGACTTCACAGAAGGTAGGCTTACAGAAGTTGAACATCGCCAAAATAGCAGAACAACGCAGAATGACACTTCGCCATGACGAAGCTATATGATCGTTGGATGCGTCCCGACCGTTAGAACAACGCCTCAGAATGGTTAGAAACATAGTTATTGTCGAAAAGATATCCATGAGACCATTGAGACCGCGCCCTAATAGATGGAATCATATTGATTGAGGCATTTCGACCTGATGGAGGAATCTGTTACGATGTTGTTTATTTATTTCGTCTAATGGTGCACCGGGACCCCTTTTGCAAACTGAGATATTCGAGCTCATAGAGAAGTAATTTCCTACCGCGTTGTGTTGTCTAGACCTCGCCATTGAGTTGATTACCTTGAGTATCTGTTTGCTTACCCGAGCTATTTGACCACGAGTGTCTATGTCGGGCGAACGCAGTGCAGTAGATAAGTCTGTGGAGGAGATCCTAGTAGACCTTATGGCTGAGAAGGTTATGTCTGCAGGAGTACATGCCTCATCAATGGGAGGATTGCAAGCATCCCCCTCGACTGGACGTCGATCTGGTGAATGCAAAGCAGATCCCGTCGTTCTTGCCCGACTACATCCCGCCCTTAGTTGGCGCGGTTATTCCTGACAATGTCCCTAGAGAGTTTCAGTATACACTCATCACTGCGTACCTCCCGAAGGGGATACGCGCAGTAGGACCGCAGTTGGGACTGATCCCAGCTCTTAAGATAAATGATTTCAACCTCAGTGATAAGAAGAATTATGTGATGCTCACACCACATCGCTACCTGATGAAGACGACTGGGAAGAATCCCAAGATAGTTCCCCAGCCATGGATCAAGGATATCACGAGGTCAACAATCTTGAATGTCATGAAGATCCCACACTTCAGCAGACATTAGGAGGTTAACGCGTGCGTTAAACTCCTCTTATCATGCTACCATGGCGAGTATCTCTGGTTCGATAGGCGCACCACTGTGGATTCGACGCCGATCCATCTGATCACCGGACTAAGCATGCAGGGACTAGACCCTCATAAATTCTACCCAAGAAAGACGTCAGATCGCTCCTTGGAGCAGCAAATAAAGGAGGCATATGGCAATGTGGAGAAGGGGAAGTGAGGCACAAGGTAGCCTCCATCCAGGATGGCACAATGCGCCTAGCTTATCAGCTAATAGCAGGCAAGATTGTCAGAAAGAACCACCCAACGCAAGTAACAGTCTTCGTAGTCGACCTCGTGGGGAAGTGCGTCGAAGGGATGCAGATGAACTGGGCGAGCTACCTTGTCAATGAATTAGAAAAGGACTGTCGCAAAGTGCAGGGCCAAGGCTATGAGTTCCATTTTAGTTGGTTGTTGATCTTAATAGAATTTGTCGCTTGGGAGATGATGGAGGGTGCGACATTCCCTGAAGTCGAGCCATCAGAACCATTGGCCACGAGGTTCACCACCTTGTGGTATTCGAGCGACATAGAGAAGTAATGGCAATCAAATGCGGTGTTTCAAACCTACTACTTACGGCTGAAGAGGGCCATTGAATCATTCCCTTGAACGACGTCGAATACACTCCATATGTTCAGGCCACTCGCGAAGTTCTGCGCAGACCGACACTTTATATATATCACTGCACAGGGAGACGAAAACAGGGAGGAGTTACAGTCTTACTACAAATTGACTGAGGAAGATCTGGAGGAGATAACCAAGGAATGGCCTACAAAATTCCTTGTACCAGTAGAAGATGCAGAGCTCTCCGACCCCAATATCATTGGAAGCCCATTAGTCACCCGAGTCGAACATGATGGACAAGGCAGTGACAAGAAGAAGAAGAAAAAGGAGGAAGTGCAGGACATCGACAGTGAGGACAAGGACGACACATCGGAGGAAAGTGCGTCTGACTCACTTGTAGGAGGAGGAGGCGATGACGTAAACCGGGAGGAGGAAGGGGAAGAAGACAAGCAAGACAAGGGTGAAGTAATGTTGCTAAAGGATCCCCTTACAAAAGCAGAGATGTCAAAGAAAAGGAAGGGTTCTCCGCAGAAACACTCAACGCAGAAGAAATCCCGAGCCACTAAACCTCAGTCGTAGAGTGTGCTCATAGTGGATGATGTTGACCTCATCATTGTAGCTGTAGAAGATGCTTCAGAGGATCTCTTACAATGACATGAAGGAAAGCAGGAGACGATGTATGACCAAATATAGGTGGAGCTGAAGGGGATATAGTAGGCTCTCCAGTCAAGCCGCACAGTGTCTACTGCACCATCCTCAACATAAAATATAGAATTGGGGGATGAGTCCACCCAACTGCGAAGGATAGCAGATGCGACATAGGCTCGCTTTTGTCAAGTCTAGGAAGAAAAGGAGTAGGCCATAAAGGCCTTGAGGCAAGAAAAGGAGTAGGCCCTAGAGCAACTTCGGGTTGCGCAAAAAGAGAAAGAAGACCTCCGGGCGAAGTTCGAAGAGGACAGAGAGCAAATCCAGAAGGAGAAAGACCAGCTGCCTGTAGAGCAGACTGTGGTTAGAGAGGTAGTAAATAGAGCACTTCGCTTCGTGTCGGGCTTGGAACAGATGGAAGAAGAGACAGCCGAAATCCAAGTGAGGAAGATCATTGAGGTTATTCAATAGCTTCAAGCAAGGGTAGCGGAGATAGAACTTCAAGCAGTGCCTATCACTCCACAGGAAGTATGAGATCAAAGGGAAGAAATTGTCAGGAGCGTAGTGGAAAAAATCAAGGCGTTGGCCGCAGAATGTCAACAAGTTACTGACCGAAGTGCGCAGACCTACGAGCGCCTTGTAGAAGACCCGGAGCTAAGGAGATTGGAGGCACAACTCCAGGAGGAGAAGCAACAGGCGTCGGTTGTGCAAGCACAACTGAAGCTGCTCATTGCAATAGAGAATATGAAGAGGTCACAAGAGTAGCGCGCAGTTCAACAACAGGTCACTGCCATTCAGAGTCGAGTTATGGAAGTGACCCAGAGACTCCAGCCAATGCAAAACAAAGCCTGCACACTTTTCGAAGAGATCAAGGGACAAGGATCACAGTTGGAAAAGGTGGTCATGATAGTGGAACAATTCCTAGAAGGTCCTGTCACTGAGCAAGTAGTCTAGGATTTCGATGAGCAGGAGGCTCTGGCGAAGTAGCAAGTCGAGGTAGCTCGAGCTAAGCTCGAGGCCTTCGAAGCAAAATTGCCCATATTAGAGTGACTCGGGACGAGTCACAGGTGACTGTTGGGGGCATGTTGGCTCTTGACCAGGTTTTGAAGAAATGTTGGTCATGTTTGACCATTTTTAGGACTTCAACAGGCTAGTTGAAGACGGAGCGCCCAGGCGAAGCGTAGATCGCGTGATCTCGCTCATTTTGCGGGCTTTTTGGGGATTTAGGGTTTTTGTAACGGGTATGGGATGTCAGCCCATGGGGTTTATCCATGTTTAGGACCTCTTTGTAATGTATAAATAAGTTGCTAGGGGATGTAAGAAGAGATGGTAGATTGCTAGTCATTGATCGGCTTAGTGCATGACTAGTTGGCTTTGTGCAAGGATGTGTTGAGGCTTGCAGAGCTAAGTGCAAGTGTTTTGTAAAGGCTTTTTGTGTGTAGACTGTGTAAGGATTTGTGCTGTGAACTGATTTTGAGGAAGGTGGATCTAGTGCGCAGTGCGCAAATCACCTGTCCAAGTGCGGAGTAAGATTTGTGGCTCTGTGCCTATAAGAAGATTAAAGAAGACTAATAAATAAGAAGAAGAGTTGGTGGACGTAGACCCACACTGGGGTGAACCACGTATATCCTGTGTTGATGTGCTTTGTGCGATGTTATTGATGTTGTTTATATGGTTATTTGCTTAGTGTTGTTGGATGAATGCATCTGATGTAGTAGTTTAGTGCTTAATAATGAGAATGAATGCTAGATCTGAGTTTATGTTATGTGCTAAAGTGAATGGAAGTATTAGATCTTAGTTGTTACTGCGTTGATCTAGATCTAGGGTTTAATCTGCATTGTGAATGAGATCCCAGATCTATTGCATATTATTGGCTAAGTGCTTTGTTAGAGTGTTGTAATCCCAGATCTGTGTCCCAACTAGGTTGTAGACACTTGAGTCCTGCAACCCCCCTGCCTCTACCTCGAGTGAGACTTCATGTGCTTTATAGGTGTTACCGAAAGGGTCGGTAGTTAGGGTTTTGTTGGTGCGTTGTTGAAGTGTTGAACCCTGGGTCTGCCCCTGTGTGCCAACAACCCACCTGTGTAAACCATTTCACAACAGATTCTGTAGTGATCTTGCATTTTCTGTCTGACTAGGTGATTTCACAGCGGAGTTTGCAGAGACTGTGCAACTTTTGTGTATGTAAATGATTTCACAGCGCATTCTGTAGCAAACCTGCAACTTTTGTCTGTGTAGATCATTTCGCAGCGCCAGACACTATGAAATATCCTGCAGCTGTCTGTGTTGTGCAGTTTGAGCCAAAAATACTCAAAAACCTTAGCCAAAGGTGTACAAGCTTGTAAAATCCACCTAACCAAGTATAATCATGATACTTCCCACAAAAAAATCCATAATGAAAGGATGATCATGACCAAAATTGAGGGTCTTTCAGCCACTCCATCCCATCTCCTTAAACTGGTACTTCTCCTAGGTGCAACTTGAGCTAGCACATTAAGATTTCTTTGAGATAACTCATCTTTGAAGGGTTGTAACTCCACCTTGAGGTTTCTCATCTAAGACTGCAAATCTCTTTTCAACTTGTACAAATTATGAAGCTGCCTATGGAGGGGAAAAATATCCTTGTTGTAAACCTAGCCAGATCAATGGCTTCCTTATACATATCCATGAGCTCATTCAAATTTTTCCTCCCAGCCAACCCTTCTTCTTTCAAGCGAGAAACCTCCTTTCTGGCATCTCTGAGTTGTATGATCAATCTATTGAAGGTAAGATTCTCAGGGCGAGTAGTTATGTCTATGATTTCAACATGTTTCTCAACAATCTCAATTTTACCCTTATCCTTCCTCTTGACAGGAGCTTTTGTTATGGATTCTTGTTCAACAATTTCCTTCTTTACTAATGACCTCATTAAGGGCCTCCTAGCTCTAGTCTCAGTTGCAGCAATAGGTGAGGGAAAGAGTAACTTTCTCCCTTTTTTTACTGTGGTTTTAGCTGAGGGAACTTCTTCTAGTTCTAGAGCAGGTTGGGATGAAAATTCCTTCTATCGAGAGTGATGAGCTCCCCCTTCTTTTTCTTCAACTTCCTTAGGAGCCTCACTATATTTAGCAATGTGTTTTCCTTCTTCTATTTTTGCTTGTCTATGTTTGAATAACACTGTCATCTTGAAGAGGGCTCTACACCTTAGATTAAGTAGTATGGGCTACATTTAGTTGCAGATTTGTAGAGGCAATGAAATACTCCCAAGCTATGTTTCTTTTCTTCAACTCCTCCATCACAAGAATACTAATCAAACCTGAGTGAAAAACACTTGTGTCCACAACCTTGGACTTGGCTTGGACACTATCAACCATTTTCCCCATACTCCTAAACAAATAGAAATGGATGTTCATTAGATATTTACCTGTGAAGTGCAAAACAAGTCTAGTCCGATATTGGAAAATCATAGTGAATCTGCCCTCACAGGTAAAATATCTTTGGATCACCTTCAACATCTTGTCAAATCCCTCAACCAAGTGGCTCCTAGGCACTCCCTTAGACATGTTATCTCCCCAATGTTCTGGTTTGAGGAACTCTTTAGATAAGACAACATTAAGAATCATGGATTTAAACCATTTTTCACCAGTGTTGGGTATCTCAGTGGATGTTGCAATGGTGGCCTGAGATACCTCCATTTCAAGGCTTCCCACCTTGGTTTTAGTGCCATCAAAATTTAAGGCAAACTCTCTGGCTACCTTAGGGTGTCCCCTCTGCATATTCTAACATAAATTTAAACATCCAACCCTCTGGAAGACCTCTCTGATCAGAGGTTCAACATCAAACAACTGCATATCATAAGGCTCTGTATTGACTACACTCCCACCCTTGTGAGAATTATTTTGTTGAGGTGTATCCATTTGCTATAAACAGGAGGAAAAACACTACAATAATTTAAGAGATATGAGAGGCCAAACAATGACAAAGGTCTTAGGGTTTGAATTATGGTATTTTTTAAAGTTGGCTTCAATGTAAGGCTTCAGTGTTTTGATGTCTGTTTGAATGCTCAGCTTATGGAAGGGAAATATGATGGCTAAGAAGGAATAAAACCCTTCAGAAAAAGGATATTCAAGGAAGAAACAATTGTCAAGGTTTTAAGCTAACATTTCACCATCATTTGTAAGGTCATCATCATTTTAATCAACAAGGCTCTTAAACTTTTCAATGTAGATAGACTTTAAATTTGAAATATCAATTGAAACTTTAAAGGAAAAGAGTTGATGTAGGTTATGTGATCAGAAGATAACGATATGATTTTGATACACATGCTCGCAGTGCTAGAACAGGGGATCTGTAGCACAATTCGTAGCAAATTATGTAGCATAAACAACAAGGGCTAAGCAAGAGATAGGCACGACGGCTCCGATAGCGGGATTTTTTCAATTACAGTGGAATAGGATGAAAATATTGTAGATAGGATGAGAATTTGGTGATAGAAAAAGTAAAGGGGTCGGCTGGTAAAGGGATCCACAATTTGTAGCGCCAAGTGCTATGAAAATTGAGCACAACTTTAATCTGATCTTCAATGTAGCTCAAAAAACTCAATGAGTACCTGGACACCATGGCTTGACTGTAGATATGCTTCAGATAGCATGAAACTGCCTGCAACAACTCTAACCTTCAATTCCTCTTTGTCATCCAGTCTGTAGTAGAATCCACAGCGCCTGTCTAAACTTAGGTGTTTCTGCAGTGCCGAACTTGGAGCAAATTTCAAATATTTGATTAAATAGTTAGAGAACCTTAATGAACAAATCTCAAATTATTTCCTTTAAAACATGGATGTTGAAATCAATGAGATCGGCTGACACAAGCCTCATAAATGCAATAATGGTAATGAGGGAGGATGTACTCAAGATGCACTACGAAAACTCCCGATGAGATGGCAACGTACCAAAATGACTTGATTTGACCTTCTAAGAGGTAAAGGGATAGAGTGGAGGGGTTTAAGCGCATAGTGGAGGTAGTGACATGTCAGGATAGTGGTGGCATAAGGGTGATGGTGATGGTTTTCAAATCATGTGATGAGAGGAGTATATAAACCAAAGGTATAAACTAAAGGTATGGGCCAAAGGTATAGGCCAACATTTATTTGTGCTAAGATCTAAGAAAAACCATAATGAAAAATCAAAAGCAAAGCTTAAACAAGAATAAGGATAAAAATTAAAAACCTAAAGATGAACTTGACCCACAACAACTCGTGTGACCCTTAACCACTTCATGTGATAACAGTGGCTCCACAGGGGATGACATGATCCTTGTGAGCTGTCAAGAATAAGTAGCTTCAGTGTCTTATCCTAGGGCTATGGGGTCATTTATTCATACAGAAAGAAAAACAAAGAGTGATATTTACGATGGATGGGACAACCACTCATGGCTCAAGAAAAATACTTCTTCAGAAAGTTACCATTAACAAGGCCACCAAAAACTTCAGAATCCTCCAAGTTCTGCAATTTATAAGTATTATTTTGAAAAACCTCAGAAATCTTGAAAGGACCAACCCATAAGACTTTGAATTTACCATGCTTGCCTTTGTCTTGCTTGGGTGCATCCCACATGAGCACCAAATATCCCAGCTGGAAATATTCTTTGATTACCTTCTTGTCGAAGGCTTGCTTGATCTTTTGCTGATGGTTATGTGCTTTATCAAGGAGTTGCTCTCTCGTCTATTGTACTTCTACTAGATGTTGTATCCTTCTGACCATATCATTTGGTTCTCCTTGTTGATCCTGAAGGAACTTTGCCACAGGTAAGCCAAGCTGAGTAGGAAAAATAGCTTCAATCCCATATACAAGCTGAAAGGGGGAAATGCCAAGTGATCTCTTTGTCGTAACTCTATAAGCCGACAAGGTAAATTTCATATTTGAGTCCCATGTTGTCCTCCAGTAACTTCTTGATGATATTTACAAGGATCTTGTTAGAAGAATTTGCTAAACCATTGCCTTGGGGGTAATAAGGAGTAGAATGGATTAATGAAATCCCATACTTCTCACAAAACTTCACCAATGCTTCAGCTTTGAAAGAGGCAACATTGCCAGTAACAATCTTGCTTGGACAACCAAATATTGACATGATATCCTCAAGAAAACTAATGATTACCTTGTGGGAGGCACTCCTTGTAGGAATGGCTTCTATCCACTTGGTGAAATAGTCAGTTGCAGTCAAAATACACTGGTGTTGACCACTTGATGTTGAATGAATTTCCCCAATGAAGTCAATTCCCCACTGCTGAAAGGGGCCAGAAACCACCACATGCTTCAGAGGTAAACATTTGAGTTGCTACTTTCCTGAAAACTTTTGACATTTGTCACAGGGTCTAATATTTGCACAAACATCAGTAAAAAGGCTAGGCCAAAAATACCCAGCTCTGAGGATCTTATATGTTGTGGTTCCCCAAAAGTGATGACCCCCACACAAGTTGTCATGAAAATCATTCATAGCCTTTTGAGCCTCATGTGGATCTAGACATCTCAAGAGAACCCCTAGAGGATCTTTCCAATACAATATGTGATCAATGATACAATATCTGATTGCCTTAAGCTTCAAATCTCTTACCTTGTTCTTCTCCAAACCATCGGGAGGCTGCAACTTTTGCAGAAAATAAATGATGTCTTTGTACCAAATGCATTCTGTCAAGTTGGGACCGATATCAAAGCTTTTGACAGAAATATCAATTTGTTGATTTTCAAAGTTTAGGTTCATGAAGTTAATCGTCAGTTCTTTGCAATTTGATTCATCCAACAACCTGGCTAAACCTTGGCTTTTCACCAACTTAGTAGGCTTCATTTCAAGGTTAAACTCCAAAATTTTGGCAATCCACTTACTCTTCTTTCCATCTATGTCAGGCTGGATAAGTATTTCTTTCACAGAGGCTGATGAGACATAGGCAATAATATTGGAGTGCATAATGTATACTCTGAAGGATTTGAGAGCTTTAACCAAAGCATAAGCCTGCTTTTCCATAATATCATACCTCATATCTGCATCCCTCAATGCCCTCTTGAAAAAGGAAATAGGTTGCTCCATCCCATCTATGTTTTTTCGAAGCAATACAACAACCAATGTGTCATGTGAAGAAAAATAAAATATCAGAAAAGCCTTTGAATAGTCAGGGGTGATGAGAACAGGTGCTTAAGTCAATGCATTTTTTATTCGGTCAAAATAATCTTGAGCTTCAACAGTCCATTTCACCTCATTCCCCTTTCTAAGCATAGATGTGATGTACTTAACCAATTCAACAAAATTAGAGATGAATCTTCTCAGAAAATTGGTTTTACCCAATAAAGATTGGACTTCCTTCTGGGATCTAGGAAGAGACAGAGTCTGGATGGCCTCTACTCTACTTGGATCAATCCTTACCACTTCTTCTGATACAATTTGTCCCAACAACTTACCTTCTTTCATTGCAAACAAAGACTTCTTAGGATTGAGAGAGAGTCCAAACTTTCTACACTTCAGGAAGACCTTTTTCAAATGATGATAATGTTCCCTATCAGATCTTGAGAACATTGTAATGTCATCCAAATAAATGACCACACATTTTTCCTTCTCCCCAATAAAGGCAATATCCATTACTCGCTGAATGGTTGCTCCTGCATTCATAAGTCCAAAGGGAATTTTAGCATACATGAATGTGCCCCAAGGAGTAGTGAAAGTTGTCTTCTCTCTATCTTCAGGTAAGATAGATATCTGATTGTATCTCGAGAATCCATCAATCATAGACATACCTACTGAACTAGTTACCCTCTGTAAAATATGCTCCATCTTTGGTAAGAGGTAGTTATCTTTCTTGGAACTCCTGTTCAAATTTATGAAATCAACACAAAGTCTGATTTCACCATTCTTCTTCCTTACAGGGACCAAGTTGGCCACCCACTCTGAGTACCTTAAAGGTATGATGATCTTGGCATCAAGCAACTTCTTAACTTCCTTTTCCATAATAGGCAGCAACATGGGATTTATCTGTCTAAGTTTCTGCCTAAATGGCCTGGTATTCTCTTTCAAAGGGATCTTATGTTCAATGATGCTTGAGTCATATGTTTGTAGATCTTCATAATTCCAAGCAAATACATAAGAAAACTCCTTTAAAAGCTTAACATACTCAACCCTTTGCTCCTTTGACAAACTGCTAGGCAACTTTACATATTTTGGATTTTCCTTTGTACCTAAATTGCATTATGTCACATCAACATCTTCACTTGAACCTTTAACCTTCATAGCAACATCATTTCTGTCAAGTAATCACTCCAAAGGAACTAGTCATTATGGAATATGGTTACTGGTCAATTGAACGATCTTATGGTCTGCAATTTTATTGAGGAAAATATCAACATGAGGGCTTTTGGTATCATCATGATCTTGATCAATATGAAGAGCAGAAAAATCTTCCGCAGTTTCCTGAAATATTTTGATCTCAAGATCATCCTCAGAGACCTTCCAATGATTGACATTGTCAGGTATATAGGGTCTATACTTCACTTCCACATCATATTTGAGCTTGGGGGGCACAAGAATTTTAAAATTACTTGCAGAAACAACCAAAGAATCTGCCATAGTATTTTCTTCTCTTGGAACAAAAGAGATATTAAAAGCTGAGAAGAAATTATCAACAAGATCCCAAACTTCATTTCTGTAAGTCCTTAAACAGGGGAGTTTAGCTTGATAAAGATTTTTAACTCTATGTACAATTAGTTCAACGTCTCTGAACACTGCTAACTCTTCAATCTTCATATTTGTAGCATCCCTCAAACCTAAAACAAGAGCCTCATACTCTGCTACATTATTTATGGTTTCAAGTTCAAGTTTATATGACAAAATATATGATCTCTTGAGTTGGGGAAATAAATACCACTCCAACACCAACACCTTCTTTAGAATAGGCTCCATCAAAAAACATCTTCGCCACAGGGGTATTTTGAGGAGGAACTTCAAAATTTTTAATAGGTTGTTTTCTAATTTCAATAGGTGATTGAGGAGCATCAGTGAGTTGTAAAATATTGGATCCTAAATCAGTATCAACTGCAAAAATGGGGTGATTTATAGGATTAGCTTCATCACTGATGATGTAAGCTAGTCGTGCTTCCCTATAAAGTATTCTACGCTCACCTCCAAATACAAGAATGGTGGCATATGAAAGGTCCATCTACAAAGTTCCCCCTAGTATTTTGATCCAAGATCTTGACAAGAGCATCCCAAACTTAGGGGGGACATCAACCACCACAATATCCATGACCACACTTTTCATGGGAAATTGAAACAAGGTAACAACTAGGTCCTCTATCACTCCAAGGCATTTCACTTTTCTGGAGTCAAATGAGAATAGGTCACGATAAGTTTTTGTAATTTCCAGACCAAGCTCATCCATGGTAGTTTTAGGCATAAGATTATGAGATGCACCTAATTCCATCAAGTAGTTGTGCAAAACTTTATCATGAGGATTCAATTATGTGTAGAAAGGAGGAGAAGAATCATCCCTATATTCTACCAAAGGTCCCAATATGACTGTTGGTTTTTCATCTTGAAGGTTCACTGAGTCTGTTGAATTGGAGGAAGATTCGGGTTGCAACATCTTGGAAATATATATTTTAAACTCTTCATTTTTAATCAGCTCTAAAAAGCGTACTGGGATTTTAGTCTTTTTAATTTCACTCTCAACGTTGAAGGAAGAGGGAGATTTCAGAATCTCCTTAATCTCTGGGACATAGGTCTTAACCACTGCTTGAGGGTTTTGTTCCTCTTTTACTTTGCTGCTAGAAACCCTAGCCTTAGTAGAATTTTCTGTTTTATTGGGTTGATCAGATGTGTTAGGCTTCCCCTCCTTCTTTTTTGACCTTAGGTTGTATTTATTTGAATTTTCATTGGATTTTTCCCCTTTACTCAATTCATTCAATTGTCTGTCCATAAGAGACTCTTCATATGCAGATTAAGTTAAATGAGGGGATGAAGAGGTATCACCTAGAAAATGAATTTATGGGTTAGTTTATTCATCCTCTCCTACTTCATCACCAACTAGGTTATTTTGGAGAGGGGCTTGGACTTTTTGATAATACCTTTCCCTGTTTCTTTGATCTCTTTGAAGGTCCTGAGTGACATTGTTTGGTTTCTTGAAATTTCCTCTCTTATCAGCATTATGTGTGTTTTTATAATTCTGTTTTCCTTCAAGTTTCAGCTTTTCCATTTTAGCAGAAAGTGATTTTACCAATTTTGTTAGTTCGTCAACTTGAGGATTGACACCAGAGGAATTAGAGGTTGAAGCTTCAACCCTACTTTTTCTCCTATCTCTATCAGATTTTCCCCTAAGCTTGTCAGTTGTCAATATGTTAGATTCTACCTCCAAGGCTGCATCTTGCATATGGGCTATAGAGGTAGATCGTCTTTCTCTCAACAGGAGGAAAAAATCAGGGTTAAAAGCACTGGCAGAGGTTTTTGTTGGCTTAATTTCTGTGGGGATTTTGTTGTACATTTTATTAAATATTTTTGAAAAGTCTGAAACAGACTCCCCTTCTTTCCTCTTGAGTGACACAAACTCTGTGATATAATATAGGAAATCTTTCTTATCTCCCCAATGCCTTAGAAAGGCATCATCCTGAGCTTCAACTCCAGCAATAGATCCAGGAGTTAAACCCCTAAACCATTTCCTAGCCTCACCATCAAGAATTTGTACACAAAATCTCATGCACACATCTTCATTCTCAATATTAATATTGTCAACATAGCTATAAAAGGTTGCAAGGTGTTCTTTTGCAGTTATGTCCTCCTCCCATGTAAACATGGGCATGCACTTAAGGTAGTCTCCAACAGGGATAACATTCATAGGCTGAGGTAACACAAGAGGGGCATACCTAGCAACTACTATGGCATCCATCCTATTTCTAGGAAGGTTAGCACCTGCGATTGGATTATAATTTCTAGGAGAACAAGGAGGAGATTGAGTCTGGATAGGTACAACTGCAGTCTTGCTTATGTGTAGCTTGGGAGAAGAAGGAATGTAGGATGGAGAGATTTCAGTTTTCACAAGGAGAGGTTGAGTCTTGGAAGAGGATGGTGTAGGTTCCAAGGGAATTGAGGTTTCTTCTTCTTTTTTCACGACATATTTAATAGAAGGAGGAGATGGAGAACCCAAGGTAGGAAAATCTTCTAAGCTCTCAAGTCTAAACCAACTTACAACATCAAGAGAATAAAGAATTTTGAAACTTTCTTCTTTCAATTTAGGAGAAAAAGAAGAGTATTCTACAAGGAAATCTTCAAGATCCAAATTTCTAGAAATTTCAGCAGAGTGTAAAAGAGGAGTACTAGATATAACAACTCGTGTATTAAAAGTGGAATAAGGAAAATGACCAGAAGTACCTGGTACAATAGCTGAAAAGTCTTCTTGAGAATATTTACCCCTCTTGATAATCTTCTCTGGGTCAGCTTCAGGTGTAGCCAGAGGTAAATGTGGAGTAGACTTCGTGTATCTTCCTTTAGGAGCTACAACTGAAACAATGGAGTCGCGAGGTGCAAGTTGCAATCTTCAATGTACTGATTTCTAATTCACCATCAGAATCAATATTTCTTTGTCATTCAATCCCAAGGAAATGTTTTCAATCCATTCCCTGGCAACGACGCGAAGAATGTTAGCACTGAGAGTCGCCCTCAAACTACTAGAGGATAAGCCCAATACCCATCAAATAGGTTTGTAAAGGTAATTTATGATAGAATGTCAAATGGGAAAAAAATACTATAGCAATGTTCAAACACATAAATTTCTAGGCAAGATTGCATAAGCAAGTGAGGTCTTGGCTAACTTCAGTCAGTGATTTAAAGATAAGTGTGAGTGGATGGAAGACTTAATGAGAAGGATGAATAAGTATACTACTAGCATCAGTCCTTACTAGCAAACAAATGAAGAAAAATCTCAGACACAATAAATTCTTGATCTAAACTTTAAAACACTGATAACAATTACAACAACATCACAATCAAACATACATTGTAACATAACTATAACATCTCATTTGAATCATTCAATGATGAGCAAACCAAAGTAAGAAAGAAGTAAGATAATGGAAAAGGAAACTGACTTATATTAGTAAAAATGTCTCAGATCTCATACATAAAAAACCAGAGCCTGGCTCTATTATATCAAAACATTACATCAAGGAGTCTATGCTCAACCATTCGAACCCAAAAATGTCATTGTAACGCTGTATTAAAAATGAAAATGAAAATATTACATCTATAGAAGTGGAAACAACAAACTGTTAAAAACAAGGAAGATGTTGGCAACAACCCTAACACCATAATCTTTGCATAGTGAGTTGTTCCTTGAGCGCATCTCCTTCATTTCCATGTGTCCACCGACTTCAACTGACCTCCAAGCATCTGTGCTAAGTTCCATTTGCCACCTAGTGACCGTTGATTCCCTCAAAATCCATCAAAACTAGAATTGGCAGTGAACCCTGAAGTGCCGACTGTATCAGCCAGTTCATAGCAGATTTCACAGGGAATTCCATAGCGAATTTCGCAGCGCCCACATGTGTAGTCCATTTCGCAGCAGATTCTGTAGTGAGCTTGCATTTTCTGTCCGACTAGGTGATTTCGCAGTGGAGTTCGCAATGACTATGCAACTTCTATGTATGTAAATGATTTCACAACGCATTATGTAGCGAACCTACAACTTTTGTCTATGTAGATCATTTTGCAGCGCTAAGCACTGCAAAATATCATGTAGTTGTTTGTGTTGTGCAATTTGCGCTACTTAAAAATGAAAATATCACATATATACAAGTGGAAACAACAAACTGCTAAAAACGAAGATGTTGGTGACAACCCTAACACCGTAATCTTTGCATAATGAATTGTTCCTTGAGCACATCTCCTTCATTTCCATGTGTCCACCAGCTTCAACTGACCTCCAAGCATCTGTGCTAACCTCCATTTGCCACCTGGTGACTGTTGATTCCCTCAAAATCCATCAAAACTGGAATTGGCAGTGAACGATGAAGTGATGACTATATCATCCAGTTCGTAGCGGATTTCACAGTGAATTCCGCAATGCCCACCTGTGTAGTCCATTTCGCAGCAGATTCTGTAGTGAGCTTTCATTTTCTGTCTGACTGGGTGATTTCATAGCGGAGTTCGCAACGACTGTGCAACTTCTATGTATGTAAATGATTTCACAACGCATTCCATAGTGAAACTACAACTTTTGTCTATGTAGATCATTTCCCAGCGCCAGGTGCTACGAAATATCTTGTAGTGGTTTGTGTTGTGCATTTTGAGCCAAAAATACTCAAAAACCTTAGCCAAAGGTGTAAAATCCTATAAAATCCTCCTAAGCAGGTATAATCATGATACTTCCCACAAAAAAATCCAAAATTCAAGGATGATCATCACCAAAATTGAGGGTATTTCAGCCACTCCATCTCATCTCCTTAGCCTGGTACTTCTCCTAGTTGCAGCTTGAGCTAGCACATTAAGATTTCTTTGAGCTAACTCATCTTTGAAGGGCTGTAACTGCACCTTGAGCTTTCTCATATGAGATTCCAAATCTTTGTTCTACTTGTACAAATTCTGAAGCTGATTATGGAGGGGCAAAAATCTCCTTGCTGTAAACCTAGCCAGATCAATGGTTTCCTTATACATATCCATGAGCTCCTTCAAAATTTTCCTCTCAGCCAACCCTTCTTCCTTCAGGGGAGAAACCACCTTTCTGGCATCTCTGAGCTGTCTGATCAATGTTTTGAAGGTAAGGTTCTCAAGGGGAGTAGTTATGTCTATGATTTCAACATGTTTCTCAACAGTCTCAATTTTACCCTTATCCTTCCTCTTGTTGGGAGCTTTTGTTATGGATTCTTGTTCAACAGTTTCCTTCTTGGCTGATGACCTGGTAAAGGGCCTCCTATATCTAGTCTCAGCCGCAACAGTAGGTGAGGGAAAGAGTAACTTTCTCCCTTTTTTGACTGTGGTTTTAGCTGAGGGAGCTTCTTCTAGTTCTGGAGTAGTTTGGGGTGAAAATTCCCTCTGTGGAGAGTGATGAGCTCCCCCTTCTTCTTCTTCAACTTCTTTAGGAGCCTCATTATCTTTAGAAATGTGTTTGACTTTCTCTTTTTGCTTGTCTCTGTGTGAATAACAGTGTCAGCTTGAAGAGGGCTCTACACCTTAGATTTAGGAGTACATGCTACATTTAGTTGTAGATTTGTAGAGGCATTGAATTACTCCCAAGTTATGTTTCTTTTCTTCAACTACTCCATCACAAGCATCCTAATCAACCCTGAGAGGAAAACACTTGTGTCCACAACCTTGGACTTGGATTGGACCCTATTAGTCATTTTACCAATACTCCTAAACAAATAGAAAGGGATGTTCATTAGATCTTTAGCTGTGAAGTGCAATAAAAGTCTAATGTGATATTGGTAAATCATATTGAAGATTCCCTCATAAGTAAAATATCTCTGGATCACCTTCAAAATCTTGTCAAATCCCTCAACCAAGTGGCTCTTAGGCACTCCCTTAGACAAGTTATCTCCCTGATGTTATTGTTTGAGGAACTCTTTAGAGAAGGTTGCATTAAGAGTCATGGATTTAGACCATCTTTCACCAGTGTTGGGTATCTCAGTGGTTGTTGCAATGGTGGCCTCAGACACCTCCATTTCAAGGGTTCCCACCTTGGTTTTAGTGCCATCAAAATTTAAGGCAAAATCTCTGGCTACGTCAGGGTGTCCCCTCTGCATATTCTGACAGAAATTTAAACATCCAACCCTCTAGAAGACCTCTCTGATCAAAGGTTCAACATCAAACAATAACATATCACAAGGCTTTGTCCTGACTACACTCCCACCCTTGTGAGACTTCTTTTGTTGATGTGTATCCATTTTCTATAAACAGGAGGAAAAACACTACAATAATTTGAGACATATGAGAGGCCGAACAAGGACATAGGTCTTAGGGTTTGAATGATGGTCTTTTTCAAAGCTAGCTTTAATGTTTTCCTGTTTATTTGACTGCTGAGCTTATGGAAGGGAAATATGATGGCTAAGAAGGAATAAAACCCTTCAGAAAAAGGATATGCAAGGAAGAAGCAACTATCAAGGTTTTAAGCTAACATTTCACCATCATTTGCAAGGTCATCATCATTTTAATCAGCAAGGCTCTTAAACTTTTCAATGTAGACAGACTTTAAATTTCAAATATCAATTGAAACTGTAAAGGAAAAGAGTTGATGTAGGTTATGTGATCGGAAGATAACGATATGAGTTTGATACACGGGCTCACAACGCTAAAACAAGGGGATCTGTAGCACAATTCATAGCAAATTCTGTAGCATAAACAACAAGGGCTAAGCAAGAGTTAGGCACGACGTGTCTGATAGCAGGATTTGTTCAATTGCAGTGGAATAGGATGAAAATATTGTAGATAGGCTGAGAATTTGGTGATAGAAAAAGGAAAAGGCCGGTTGGTAAAGGGATCCACAATTCGCAGCGCCAGGTGCTACAAAAATTGAGTAGAACTTTAATTTGATCTTCAATGTAGCTCAAAAAACTCAATGAGTACCTAGACACCATGGCTTGACTGTAGATATGCTTCAGATAGCATGAAACCACCTGCAACCACTCTAACCTTTAATTCTTCTTTGTCATCCTGTCTGTAGCGGAATCCACAACGCCTGTATGAACTTAGGTGTTTCTGCAGCGCCGAACTAGGAGCAAATTTCAAATATTTGATAAAATAGTTAGACAACCTTAGTGACCAAATCTCAAATTATTTCCTTTAAAACATGGATGCTGAAATCAATGAGATCGGTTGACACAAGCCTCATAAATGCAATAATGGTAATGAGGGAGGATGTACTCAAGATGCACTACGAAAACTCCTGATGAGATGTGAGCGTACCAAAATGACTTTATTTGACCTTCTAATGGGTAGAGGGACATAGTGGAGGGTTTTAAGTGCATAGTGGAGGTAGTGACATGCCAGGGTAGTGGTGGCATAAGGGTGATGGTGATGGTTGTCAAATCATGTGATGAGAGGAGGATATAAACCAAAGGTATGGGCCAAAGGTAAAAGCCAACATTTATTTGTTCTAAGATCAAAGAAAAACCATAAGGAAAAATCAAAAGCAAAGCTTAAACAATACTAAGGATAAAAATTAAAAACCTAAGGATGAACTTGACCCACAACAACTCATGTGACTCTTAACTACTTCATGTGATAACATTGGCTCCATAGGGGATGACATGCTCTTTGTGAGCTGCCAAGAACAAGCAGCTTTAGTGTATTATCCTATGGCTATGGGGTCATGTATTCAAACAAAAAGTGATATTTACAATGGATGGGACAACCACTCATGGCTCAAGAAAAATACTTCCTCAAAAAGTGCCCATTAACAGGGCCACCAAAAACTTAAGAATCCTCCAAGTTCTGCAATTTATCAGTATTATTTTGAAAAACCTCAGAAATCTTGAAAGGACCAATCCATAAGGCTTTGAATTTACCATGCTTTCCTTTGTCTTACTTGGGTGCATCCCACTTGAGAACCAGATCTCCCAGCTGGAAATCTTCTTTTCTTACCTTCTTGTAAAAGACTTGCTTGATCTTTTGTTGATGGTTCTGTTCTTTATCAAGGACCAACTCTCTAGTCGGTTGTACTTCTACTAGTTATTGTATCCTTCTGACCATATCATCTGGTTCTCCTTGTTGACCCTGAAGGAAATTTTCCACAGGAAAGGAAAGCTGAGTAGGAAAAATAGCTTCAATCCCATATACAAGCTGAAAGGGGTAAATACCAAGCGATCTCTTTGTAGTAACTCTATCATCCCATAAGACAAATTTAAGCTTTGAGTCCCATGCTTTCTTGTTGTCCTCCAGTAACTTCTTGACGATCTTTACAAGGCTCTTGTTAGAAGACTGTGCTAAACCATTGCCTTGGGGGTAATAAGGAGTAGAATGGATTAATGAAATCCCATACTTCTCACAAAACTTCACCAACGGTTCAACTTTGAAAGAGGCAACATTGCCAGTAACAATCTTGCTTGGACAACCAAATCTTAATATGACATCCTTAAGAAAAATAATGATTGCCTTGTGGGAGGCACTCCTTATAGGAATGGATTCTATCCACTTGGTGAAATAGTCAGTTGCAGTCAAAATCCACCGGTGTTGACCACTTGATGCTGGATGAATTTCCCCAGTGAAGTCAAGTCCCCACTGGTGAAAGGGGCCATAAACCACCACATGCTTCAGAGGTAAAGATTTGAGTTGTTTCTTTCCTAAAAACTTTTGACATTTGTCACATGATATAATCTTTGCACAAACATCAGTAAAAAGTCTAGGCCAAAAATACCCAGCTCTGAGGATCTTATATGCTATGGTTCTCCAAAAGTGATGACCCCCACACAAGCTATCATGAAATCCAATCATGGCCCTTTGAGCCTCCTATGGATCTAGACATTTCAAGAGAACCCCTAGATGGTCTTTCCAATACAATATGTGATCAATGATACAATATTTGATTGCCTTAAGCTTCAAATCTCTTACCTTGTTCTTCTCCAAACCATCAGGAGGCTGCAACTTTTGCAGAAAATAAATGATGTCTTTGTACCAAGTGCATTCTGCCAAGTTGGGACTGATATAAGATCTTTTGACAGAAATATCGGTTTGTTGATTTTCAGAGTTTAGGTTCATGAAATTAACCCCCAGTGCTTTGCAATTTGATTCAACCAACAACCTAGCTAAACCTTGTCCTTTGACCAACTCAGTAGGCGCTTCATTTCAAGGTCAAACTCCAAAATTTTGGCAATCCACTTGCTCCTCTTTCCATCTATGTTAGGCTGGATAAATATTTCTTTCACAGAGGTTGATGGGACATAGGGAATAATCTTGGAGTGCAGAATGTATGCTCTGAAAGCTTTGAGATCTTTAACCAAAACATAAGCTCGCTTTTCCATAATATCATACCTCATCTCTGCATCCATCAATGCCCTGCTAAGAAAGGAAATAGGTTGCTCCATATTTGTCAAGGGGTAATTATCTTTCTTGGAACTCCTATTCAAATTTATGAAATCAACACAAACTCTGATTTCACCATTCCTCTTCCTCACAGGGACCAAGTTGGCCACCCACTCAGAGTACCTTAAAGGTATGATGATCTTGGCATCAAGTAGCTTCTTAACTTCCTTTTCCATAATAGGCTACACCACGAGATTTATCTGTCTAAGTTTCTGCCTAAATGGCTTGGTCTCCTCTTTCAAAGGGATATTGTGTTCAATGAATCTTGTGTCATATGTTTGTATATCTTCATATTTCCAAGAAAATACATCAACAAACTCCTTTAAAAGCTTAACATACTCAACCCTTTGTTCCTTTGACAAACTGCTAGACAACTTTACATATTTTTGATTTTTTTCTGTACCTAAATTGCATTATGTCACATCAACATCTTCACTTGAACCTTTAACATTCACAACAACATTATTTTTATCAAATAAACTCTCCAAATGAATTGGTCCTTTTGGAATATGGTTACTGGGCAATTGAACAATCTTATGGTCTGCAATTTTATTGAGGAAAATATCAACATGAGGGCTTTTGGTATCATCATGATCTTGATCAATATGAAAAGCATAAAACTCGTCCATAGTTTCCAAAAATATTTTGAACTCAAGATCATCCTCAAAGACCTTCCAATGTTTGACATTGTCAGGTATAGAGGGTCTATACTTCACTTCCACATCATATTTGAGCTTGGGGGGAACAAGAATTTTAAAATTACTTGCAAAAACAACCAAATAATCTGCAATAGTATTTTCTTCTCTTGGAACAAAAGAGATATTAAAAGCTGAGAAGAAATGATCAACAAGATCCCAAACTTCATTTCTATAAATCCTTAACCTGGGGTGTTTTCTTGATACATATTTTTAGGTTGATGTACAATTAGTTCAGCATCTCCGAACACTGCTAACTCTTCAATGTTCATATCTTTAGCAGCCCTCAAACCCAAAACAAGAGCCTCATACTCTGCTACATTATTTGTGGTTTCAAATTCAAGTTTGTAAGACAAAGATATGATCTCTTGACTTGGGGAAATAAAGACTACTCCAACACCAACACCTTCGTTAGAAGAGGCTCGATCAAAAAACATCTTCCACATAGGGGTATTTTGAGGAGGAACTTCACAAGTTTTGATAGGATGTTTTTTTATTTCAATAGGTGATTGAGGAGCATCAGTGAGCTGTAAAATATTGGATCGTAAATCATTATCAACTGAAAAAATGGGGTGGTTTGTAGGATTATCTTCAACACTGTTGATGTAAGCTAGTTGTGCTTCCCTATAAAGTATTTTGTTGTCTCCTCCAAATACATGAATGGTGGCATATGAAAGTTCCATCTGCAAATTCCCCCCTAGTCTTTTGATCCAAGATCTTGACAAGAGCATCCCAAACTTAGGGGGGACATCAACCACCACAATATCCATGACAACACTTTTCATGGGCAATTGAAACAAGGTAACAACCAAGTCCTTGATCACTCCAAGGCATTTCACTTTTCTGGAGTCAAATGAGTATAGATTATGATAAGTTTTGTAATTTCCAGACC
Source organism: Picea sitchensis (assembly GCA_010110895.2). Lineage (NCBI taxonomy): Eukaryota > Viridiplantae > Streptophyta > Pinopsida > Pinales > Pinaceae > Picea > Picea sitchensis. The sequence goes on along the minus strand of SNQJ01S0001318.1, from coordinate 274,653 downwards.
AAGCTCATCCATGACAATTTTAGGCATAAGATTATGAGATGCACCTGAGTCCATCAAGCAGTTGTGCAAAACTTTATCATGTATATTCAATGATGTGTAGAAAGGAGGAGAAGAATAATCCCTATCTTCTACCAAAGGTCCCAATATGTATGCTGGTTTTTCATCTTGAAGGGTCATTGAGAGTGTGGAATAGGAGCAAGATTCGGGTTGCAACATCTTGGAAAGATATTATTTAAACTCTTCATTTTTAATCATCTCTAAAAATGTTACTGGGATTTTAATATTTTGAATTTCACTCTCAAAGCTGAAGGAAGACGCAAATTTCATAATCTCCTTAATCTCGGGTACAAAGGTCTTAACCACCGCTTGAGGGTTTTGTTCCTCTTTTTCTTTGCTGCTATAAACCCTAGCCTTAGTAGAATTTTCTGTTTTATTGGGCCGATCAGATACGTTAGGCTTCCCCTCCTTCTTTTTTGACCTTAGGTTGTATTTATTTGAATTTTCATTGGATTTTTCCCCTTTACTCAATTCATTCAATTGGTTGTCCATAAGAGACTCTTCATATGCAGACTGAGTTAAATGAGGGGATGAAGAGGTATCACCTAGACAATGAATTTATGGATCAGTTTTTTCATCCTCTCCTACTTCATCAACAACCAGGTTATTTTGGAGAGGGGCATTGACTTTTTGATCATCCCTATCCCTGTTTCTTTGATCTATTTGAAGGACCTGAGGGACATTGTTTGGTCTCCTGAAATTTCCTCTGTTATCAACATTATGTGTGTTTCTATAATTCAGTTTTCCTTCAAGTTTCACTCTTCCATTTCATTAGAAAGTGATTTTAACAATTTTGTTATTTCATCAACTTGAGGATTGACACCAGAGGAATCAGAGGTTGAAGCTTCAACCCTACTTTTTCTCCTATCTCTATTTTATTTTCCCCTAAGCTTGTCAGTTGCCAATATGTTAGATTCTACCTCCAAGGTTGCATCTTGCATATGGGATAGAGAGGTAGATCTTCTTTCTCTCAACAACGGGCAAAACTCAGGGTCAAAAGAACTGGCATAGGTGATCTTGGTAGAGGTTTTTGTGGGGATTTTGTTGTACATTTTATTAAATCTTTTTGAAAACTCCGAAACATAATCCCCTTCTTTCCTCTTGAGTGACCCAAACTCTGTGATATAATATATGAAATATTTCTTATCTCCCCAATGCCTTAGAAAGGCATCATCTAGAGCTTCAATTCCAACAATAGATCCAGTAGTTAAACCCCTAAACCATTTCCTAGCCTCACCATCAAGGCTTTGTACAAAAATTCTCATCCACACATCTTCATTCTCAATATTACGATTGTCAGCATAGCTATAAAAGGCTGCAAAGTGTTCATCTACAGTTATGTCCTCCTCCCCTGTAAACTTGGGCATGTACTTAACATAGTCTCCAACAGGGAGAGCATTCATAGGTTGAGGTAACACAAGGGGGGCATACCTAGCAGTTACTATGGCATCCATCCTATTTCTATGAAGGTTAACACCTACCATTGGATTATAAATTCTAGGAGAACAAGGAGGAGATTGAGTCTTGATAGGTACAACTGCAGTCTTGATTATGTTTAGCTTGGGAGAAGAAGGAATGTAGGATGGAGAGATTTCATTTTTCACAAGAGAGGCTGAGTCTTGGAAGAGGATGGTGTAGGATCCAAGGGAATTGAGGTTTCTTCCTCTTTTCTCACAACAAATTTAATAGAAGGAGGAGATGGACAACCCAAGGTAGGAAAATCTTCTAAGCTCTCAAGTCTAAACCAACTTATAACATCAGGAGAAGCAAGAATTCCAAAACTTTCTTCTTTCAATTTAGGAGAAAAATAAGAGTATTCTACAGGGAAATCTTCAAGATCTAAATTTCTAGAAATTTCAGCAGAGGGTAAAAGAGGAGTACTAGATATAGCAACTGGTGTATTAAAAGTGGAATCAAGAAAATGACCAGAAGTACCTGGTACAACAGCTGAAAAGACTTCTTGAGAATCTTTTCCCCTCTTGATAATATTCTCTGGGTCAGCTTCAGGTGTAGCCAGAGGTAAACGTGGAGTAGACCTTGTGTGTCTACCTTTAGTAGCCACAATTGAAACAATGGAGTCGACAGGTGCAAGCTGCAATCTTCAATGTATTGATTTCTAATGCACCTTCAGAATCAATATTTCTTTGTTGTTCAATCCCAGGGAAATGTTTTCAATCCGTTCCCTGACACCGATGCGAAGAATGTTAGCACTGAGAGTCACCCTCAGACTGCTAGAGGATAATCCCAGTACCCATCAAATAGGTTTGTAAAGGTAATTTATGATAGAATGTCAAATGGGCAAAACTTAGCATAACAATGTTCAAACACATACATTTCTAAGCAAGAATGCATAAGCAAGTGAGGTCTTGGCTAAATTCAGTCAACGATTTAAAGATAAGTGTGAGTAAGGTCTTGTTGTTGTTATTGTAAAAGTTGATGAGTACTTGTCCTATGTTATATCTACCTGATTTCTCTCAACCTTTCATATTGGAGTGTGATGTGTTTGGTGAAGGTTTTGGAGCTGTACTCATGCAAAATATGCATCTTATTGCTTATGAAAGTCGCAAGTTGAGGGGCCCTAAGCTACTATACACCATTTATGATAAAAAAATGCTATCCATCATGCCTGCTTTGGCCAAATTCAGGCAATATTTAGTTGAAGCAAAAATTGTGGTTAGAACATACCATAACAACCTCAAGTACTTCCTTCAGTAGAAAGACCTTAATGAGAGGCAGCGAAAATGGGTAAGCAATTTCCAAGCATATAAATTTGACATAGAATATGTCAAGGGAAATGTTGGCTCTTGGTTATGTATTAGGGAAGAAAGAGAAGATTAAGGAAGAGGAAAGACAAAGTACGAAATTGGCGGGAAGCACACAAATCGAGGAAGGGTCGAAGTGGTTAAAGAAGCAAAAAAGAAGGAGCAAAGTAAAGGAAAAGCTAGTCGTTGGAAGAGAAGATCAAGGAAGACAAATCATCGAAGAAGATAGATCATGGACAACTCTGCAAACGGAAGAAGACACCAACGAGTGCATAGAAGCACCTCGCAGAAAAGAAGGAGGAACAGGATGGGGAAGCCCTTAAAATGCGGGTCAAGTGGACCTAGGGTTTTGGATCTAGGGTTTTGACACCTAGACTTCGGTCTAAGGTTGTCCAAGAGTCATCCAATGTATAAATAAGATATGGATGAGTTGAGAGGGTTTGGTCATTGTTTGTTGTTGTTACTACTATTATTGATGAGAGTGATAATTAGAGGGAAGTGTCTTGTGTGAGAGCTTTCAATATTGTAAGATATTTAGCTGGGTGCAAAGATCAACCCTGCTATTGGGTGAGCAGGGAGGGGAGAAGGAGAGAAAGAGAGAGAGAAAGAGATTTGAAGCTAAGTGCGCAAATAGAACTGCATATTTTCATCTAATAAATCAAGAAACAGAGTTCTGTGGACATAGCCCTAGGGAGAGGGTGAACCACGTATATCTTATTATCTTTATGGTTGATGTTGTGTTATTTGCTATTTGATATACTGTTATTGCATTGTTTTGTTAGAGATAAGAGATATAGCTAACTTCGTGAAGCCAAGTATAACGTTGTTAAGCATATCTAGGATTGTATTATGTTGTGTTCTGGGATCATTTTGCATTTCCTCTGGTTGTAGACACCTGTGTCCTACAACTCCCTATTGCTACTTCGGGTGAGACTGCATCTCCTTCGCAAGTGTTGCTGAAAGGGCTAGTAGTTAGGGTTTGTTGGTGCGCTGTTAGAGTTCAACCGTGGGTCTGCCCGTGTGCCAACAAATGGTTCCATTGTTGGGGTCGAGATCTTCTTGAGGGAATGTCAAGGTGGTTTCCATCGAAGATAGAGATTCAAAGGTGGATAAAAGAACAAGAAAGGGACTTCGTCGAAGCTCAGAAAAGGAATCCTAGCATTAATACAGAAGATTGGTTGTGAAGGTACATCTTTACCGACATACACTAAATTTTCTTTCGAGGAGTTCATAAGGAGTTATACGAGTGGTTATCCAAATTAGCAGACACTCAGTTTGAGATAAGATCTAGACCACCTGTGGTTTGGACAACATCAATGATCAAGAAAGTCAAGAGAGTTGATAACGCTGTGTCTAGAGAAGTGGATCTCTGGTTTGATAACACTATTGGAGGGTACATTACTGAGTTTGCTATTGACAGAGTAGAATCGTATAGTCAAGCAGAGAGGTATTTCTTTAAGGGACCTAGAGGAAACTTTCTACAGTTTTTAAAGATGAGAATTAAGATGCTACTGCATGAGAAGAATATCCTGAAGATATAGTAATGAGTTGGATTTTAAAGCTGATGTTCAAGAATTCAGACAGCGCAGGTGACACAGAAACAGGACAGACGCACAGTGGGAGATCATTCAAAGAGGTCCCTCTTGTGAACTTGTTTAAGAAGAATGACAAAGACGAGGGATTCTACAGTGGAGAAGAAGCAAATCTAATAGATGAAGAGTATTCAGAGCCTGTAAGAGAAGAGGAAGTAGGGATTGGAGAACTTCGTCGAGAAGAACCAAAAACTTCAAGAACTGCGCCTACTGTCGAAGTAAGTACTATTACTCCTCCTATTGTTTTAGCAACATTAAGTAACCAGAGTAACCAGAGTAGTCAGAGCAATCAGAGTACTTTCACAAGCAGTTTAGTACATACTCAGTTGAGAAACCAAGGAAGATCCATGGTAGATGAAATGAGGTTACCCATATTCATAGGAGATGGATCTGAGGATCTTGACCAACATTGGTTCTTATGCAAAGCTGTATGGAGCATTAAGAAAGTCACCGACGAAGCTGTTAAGAGAGCTCAGTTTAGTACTACCTTGAGGGACTGCGCCCTGAGATGGTACATGAAATTTGCTTCAGGATCTGCACAACCGAAGCCATTGAATGATATCAAAACTGTGTTGAGTGTGGAGTTCGAGAAACATAAGTCGAAGTCACAAAGCATTATAGATTTGAAATAAATCAAGCAGAAGGTGACTGAACTTGTTTGGGAATTTGATCATATGTTTAAGACCTTGATAGGCCACTTAAGTTTCAAATTCCAGATGAACAACATAAAGAATGGTTCATCGTTGCTCTCCTGCCACACATCAGAGTTCCTCTGATGCAACAGAAGGTCACTTCACAGGCTGAAGCTCTAGAGATTGCCATGAAAGTAGAAGCAACCCCTGTAGGAGAATCCAGTCCAGGTATGAGTCAGATTTTGAATCAGTTAACTAGTTTATGCTTACAGGTGGAAGATATGAAGAAAGATAAAGGAAAAAAGAAAAGAGAAGATATCTGGTGTATCAGATGTAAATCAGAGGGCCATGACAAAGAACATTGTCCCCTATTTAATGAATATTTGGCCTCTGGAGCTCCTAACCCTTTGAAGCAAGCTATTGTACCCTGGTGCAAGGTATGCAGAACTAGACATCACCCTGGTGAATGTTATTACATGCAAAAATATGTCCAGACACCCACTAATATTTACTGCACATTCTGTAAATTTGTGGGGCATGATGAGACAGATTGTAGGGCTTATGATCTCATGCATGAAAGATCAAGGGATACATATAGAATTTAAGGAGAAGCACAACAAGAAGGAAATAATGCACAGTTCAACTCCCCAGGAAGAGGAAACTTCAACCCTCGTGGTGGATTCAGAGGAAGAGGAAGGGGAGGAGGTATGGGTCGAGGTAGAGGTCAAATTATTTGCTATAAAAGTGCATAATCGAGATATTTGGCAAGGGATTGTCAGAACCCTTGTACTACTTGCAACCACTGTAATTCATTTGATCATGTCATCAAAGTGTGTCCATTGTTGTTAGTTAAACTTCTAGAGAGACGGGGAGGAAACCAACGAGTCCAATTAATATCAACAGAACCTTGCGATGAGGACCCCAGAGTCATTGTTATTACTAGAGGAGGCATTGTTATAGGAGAAGATAGGGTGAGTCCAAGAAAGACTACAGAAGGATCATGGATCAAAAGAGCTGCAGAGAAGGCACAGTTGTTTGATCCAAGGAGAGAGAGGCATACTTTTGAAGAAGCAAGGAAAGAATTTGTAGGAGAACAAGCTTCTTCATCTAGGGCACAACCAGAAGTAAAGGAATGTGAAATTCCACCAACATTTGATCAGTATGCTCTGTCTAGACAAGGAAAAGAGGTAAGAAAGCTCATGGACTTCTTATATACATGTATCAATTTGATTAAAGATTAAAAATCTCTGTAGGAGCTACAACACCTGGTAAGACAATATGAAATTGGAAGAATAGATCCTCTGCTAAGTAGAGTTGTGAATCAAGTATCTAGGAAAAGAAGGAAAAACAAGGAATTACACTTTAGTGCTTAGATTGGAGACTACGACGTGGACTATGTGTTCCTCGACTTGGGATCATAATTAAATGTTATGACGAAGCAGACTTGGGCACTGATGGGAAAACCTAGATTGATTTAATCTACTATCAGGCTATGGATGGATAATCAACAGGCGGTGATCCCCTTTGGAAGACTAGAGCATGTCCCTGTAGACATTGACGAGGTAAGGACATTTACAGATTTCGAAGTGATTGAGATTGTTGACGATAGTTTCCCCTATCCTGCGCTGTTAGGAATCGATTGGGATTTCAACACCTCGACTGTTGTTGAGCTAAAAAGGAAAAGAATGACATTTGAAGGTAATGGATTTAAGGTCATTGCACCTCTTGACCCAGATGAAGGTTGCAGATACACGGTACCGATAAGAGAAGAAGACCGCCCCTACGAGCTAGAAAACATCTACAAACTGATAGTAAGACAACATGATTATATTAATCCCACAACAGATGGAAATCTAAGTTGGCGAAGTGAAAGTGCATGTTCATCAAATTCAGAGGAAGCATTGGAAAATTGGCAGAACAAAATGTATGAAGTATCTACACGGAGATGCGCCAGATTGACCAGAGTAGTTCGCTGGATTGGCATAGAAGTAAGAAATCTACCTACATTTAATGGTCTGAATCATTTAGGGACATTTCTCGCTGAATTTGAGAGAATTGTACCAGTACAACAGAGGATGTTGGCACTAGATGAAGCCCTGAAAGAAACACCAACTAGATGGTGGGGAACACATAAGAAGAACATCGCAGAGTGGGTAAAATGTCTCACCTTATTGACAATGCTCTTTTCAGACCAAGCCGAAGGATGCAAAGTTTGATACACAGGTCAAAGTTGTCCTAAGGACCATATGCGAAGTTGTGAGGAGGCCTGGAGAAATATTCCTAAAGAATAGTGGGTACATAAGTTCATTAACACCTTGGATACTATGCCTATCAACTGGTATCTTCAAGAAGAACTATGCTTCATCACTATAGATTGGTACGGTATGACTCAAAACTTTATAGCTACCTTATTATTCGAAATTCAGTACCCCACAATAGATTAGGCTTTACAAATTATAAGACAAAAGGTCTTTGAGGAGGCACCTAACTCCCCTCTTGACCAAGAAAAAGATGAATGGACTACACCTCTTCAACAATTACAGGATTGTTACAATATTAATGCTAATGAGGATGATAACCTAAGGGATGTAAATTTTTTAAAAACTGAAGGATAAAGAGACATAGAAGGGCCTGGGATTGAATTACCTTTTGTTGGGCAGCCCATTAAAATTAAGAAGGTTAATATTGGAACAGAGCAAACACCTAAGCTAGAAAATGTTGGAGACTATTGGGATGATGCTACTATTAGTAATATTACAAAACTATTACATGAGTATCGTGACTTGTTCCCAACCAAGTTCACAGACATGAAGGGAGTTAAAGGGCCCATGGGAGAAATGAAAATCCCCTTGGGAGTAGATGCAAGACCTATGAAGCAAAGACCTTACAGACTGAATCCCAAGTACAAACAAAAGGTTAAAATTGAATTAGATAGAATGTTGGAAGCAGGAATCATAGAACCAGTTGAAGAATATGAATGGATCAGCCCTATGGTGGTCTAAGATAAGAAGTCAGGTGAAATCATAATTTGTGTAGATGTAAGGAAACTGAATGATGAATGGCTACATGATCCATTTCCTACACCTTTTACTGATGAAGTTCTATATAATGTGGGAGGACAGGAGGTCTGCTCATTCACAGATGGATTTTCAGGCTATCAACAGATCATAATTGCTAAGGAAGACCGACATAAGACCACATTTGCAACAGAATGGGGTTCTTTTCAGTACATTGTGATGCCTTTTGGCTTGAAGAATGCATCAACCATCTTTTCTAGGGTGGTGGTCGAAGCATTTATGGACTTTTTACACAAGTTCCTGGAAGCATACTTTGATGACTGGACTATTTTTAGGCTAATGAAGGATCATATTGAATGATTGAGATTAGTGTTAGATAAGTGTAGGCAATGTCAGATTGCCCTGAATCTGAAAAAATGTATTTTCTTTTCACCCTTTGGAGTGCTACTAGGGAATATTGTGTGTAAGCAGGGGTTGTTGGTAGATCCTTCAAAGATTGCTATTATTGTGGATCTACCTCCCCCTACTTCAGTTAGACAGCTGCGCAGTGCATTAGGACACACTGCATATTACAGGAAATTTATTAAGGGTTATGCATAGATAACAACACCTATGGAGAAACTATTAAAGAAAGATAGTAAGTTCCAATGGACAGAAGAATGCCAACAGAGCTTTGACACACTAAAGCAGAAAATGGTCACCACACCTATCTTGGTCTTTCTAGATTGGATTAAGGAGTTCAATGTTCATGTCGATGCTTCTTCCATTTCACTAGGAGTAGTCTTATCACATCCAGGAGAAGGAGACATTGACCACCCTATAGCCTTTGATAACAAGAAGCTTTCTACAACTGAAAGGAACTATACTACGACTGAAAGAGAAGGGTTGGCTATGGTTTATGTGTTGCAGAAGTTTAGACATTGTCTGTTGGGAGGATATTTTAAGATGTTCACTGATCATTCTCCATTGAAGTACTTAGTCAACAAGCTAGTGTTGGGGGGGAGAATATGCAGATGGCTACTACTATTCCAGGAGTATGATTTTGAGATCGTGGTCAATCCAAAAAGAATGAATAAAGGACCTAATGAATTATCCAGGTTAGAACATGGCGAGGAACCTACCAGTTTGGAGGATACACTACCATATGCACAACTGTTGGCCATCAAAAAATTCGATGATCACTTCATTGAGATAGTTCAGTTCATGTTCACAAGAATGGCACCTCGCGAGTATATAGTTATTCCAAAGAAACAGTTGGTAGTACATGATGCTGACTTTCAACTTATAGCTGGACAATTATATAAGATGGGACCAGATGAGATCCTGAGGAGATGTGTTATGGAGTCAGAAAGACCACTAATTCTAGCAGAATCACATGAAGGCATCACAAGAGGACATTATGCAGGGAAAGCAACAACGCAGAAGGTTTTAAGAGCTGGCCTCTGGTGGCCTACTTTACATAAGGATGCTAAGGAATACTATAGAGCCTGTGATGTTGTCAAAGAGTAGGGAAACCTTCCATAAGGGATGAAATGACTTTAGCACCTCAGTTAACCTTACAGGCATATGAGAAATGGGCTATTGACTTTGTGGGACCTATTAACCCACCTTGAAACCGCACAGGAGCTCGATACATTATCACTGCTACAGAGTATCTGACTAGATGGGTAGAAGCAAGAGTAGTTAAGGATTGTAGTGCAGCCACAACGGCACAATTCATCTTTGAGGATATTATAACCAGATTTGGATGACCGAAGATCCTCATGAGTGATCAAGGCACACACTTCATCAACAAAACTATTGAAGCCTTGACTTAGGAATTCGAAGTTCACCGTCAAAAGAGCACTCCATACCACCCACAGGTGAATGGCACAATCGAAGCTTTCAATAAGATCTTGGAGACAACGCTGACTAAGATTTGCAGCGTTAACAAAGATGATTGGGATCTGAGAATTCTCGCAGTATTATGGGCTTATAGAACTACTTGCAAAAATTTAACTACACAGACTCCCTTTAAGTTGGTATATATGGCTTGGAAGCAGTGGTACCTATGGAATATTTGGTTCCTAGTTTAATAATTGTAGCATTTACAGGTATGGATGACACAGGCACTGTCCAAGACAGGCTTGCGTAGTTGATGGAACTAGAGGAAGACAAGTTTATTGTGGGATTTCATCAGCATGTACAAAAAGAGCGAGACAAGGCTTACCGTGACAGACATATCAAGAAGAAAGTATTTAAGCAAGGAGATTTGGTACTGTTATATGACAACAAGTTCATGAAGCATCTAGGGAAGTTCATGACACATTGGCTCGGACCATTCGAAGTTGATTATATTACTAAAGGAGGAGCTACATAGTTGAAGACTCTTAATGGATATTGGAAGGACGATTTAGTCAATGGAAGCCGATTGAAGTTGTATTGTGACAACCAACTACCTTGCAACTCTCAGTAAAAGGAAAGAAGGAAGGGTCTCGGTACCAGGTGCAGTTGAAACTAGGTACCAGACACAGAAAAGACAGTCTGCACAACATGGGGAGGGACAAAGCAGAAAGCACAGGCTGCTCCGCGTAGTTTGCAGTTGAAGTACTATAGAAGGCTCAATCTTGCAGTGACTCGGGACAAGTCACATGTGAGTGTTGGGAGCCTATTGACCCTTGGTTATGTATTAAGGAAGAAAGCAAAGATTAAGGAAGAGGAAAGATGAAGTATGAACTACGTGGGAAGCAGACAAACCGAGGAAGGGTCAAAGGGGTTAAAGAAGCAAAAAAGAAGGAGCAAAGTAAAGGAAAAGCTAGTCATTGGAAGAGAAGATTAAGGAAGACAAATCACCAAAGAAGATAGACTGTGGATAACTCAGCAAGTGAAAGAAGACACCAACAGGTGCTTTGGAGCACCTCACATAAAAGAAGGAGGAATAGGCTGGCGAAGCCCTTAAAATGCGGGTCAAGTGGACCTAGGGTTTTGACACCTAGGGTTTTGGATATAGGGTTTTGACACCTAGACTTCGGTCTAAGGTTGTCCAAGAGTCATGTAATGTATAAATAAGGTCTCGAAGAGTTGAGAGGGGTTGGTCATTGTTCATTGTTGTTACTAATATTGTTGATGAGAGCGATATTGAGAGGGAAGTGTCTTGTGTGAGAGATTTCAGTATTGTAAGATCTTCAGCTGGGTGCGAAGATCAACTTGTTAGAATATAATGGATGTGCTCATTTTACCATTGACAATATCACCATTGTCACCCAACCATAGGCCGAAGCCACCCTCCGCGCACCTTAACATGAAAGATAATCACTCCGGAAGCAAACCCTAGGTTAGATAGCCAAACAAAGGGTAGCGCTCATTTCCCCAAGGATAGCGTACCAACAAGAGCTCATCAGATAGTCCAAAACCTAACCAAGAGATAGTCCAAGCCAAAAGTGATCTGCTAGCTGCAGTAGCTGCAATGGCAACTCTCCTCCAAACCTGTGCACAAAACTGGGCACCGCAGTGCGCACAAGTGCTGCTCTGCAATTCTGAGACTGCCTGCCAGAATGAAGACTGACCTCCTGTATTTATAGTAATTTTGGCTAACTACCTGGGCTGAATTCTCATTCTGGGTATCTGTCTGTTTAGTATATATTATTTCTTCTAGCCGACTTCTTCTCTTGGAGGCTAATAACCTAATACAAGTTATCTTCTTGAGCCGACATGTCTTCTAGGGTTATTAGCCAACTCATTAGGGTTTCTTCTTGCTTCCCGGAGTATTCTATTATCGTCAGGTTTACACGTGGAGGTAAATACCTCCCGCAACCATAATATCAACACTCCCTCTTAGCTAGGGAGGTATTACAGGTAATGGTCTTGAGTACAAACATACCATTCACCTGGTAGCACCAACATAATTTTATAGACTATCTCATGACTAGATCATGAGCAACATCATCAACATCAGTGTCATCGACTGCATCATCTCTCAAAACCATACTCTATCTGAGTAATTAGACATGATGCTGGATAAGTCACTCACACCACAAAGTGACACAAGAGCCATTCTTCTAATCTGGACATATGTCTTAGAAAAATAAATGTCCCGAACCATTTCCATCTGGGAAATCTCTGTCCATTGATCATCCATCTAGTTGATAATCATTTTCAACACTACTGATAGTCTTCAAGGCAATCAGAACAATATCGTTCAATAGAACACAACTGTGTCTATCCATAGTAGTACACAACTACAATCCAGTGGTACACTACCACACCAAGTAACACACAGGTACTTGATCAATGACGTATAGTCACAAATAGTGGAACACATCCACCACAGTTGTATACATCTACTGTCTAGAGACATACAGTCTTCATAACAATCATCTGATATCAACTTGCACAGAAACAATGTTATGATATAAACCGAATCATCTGGGCCATTCTTCCACCCAGATCCGTGAGATCCTGGAAGAGCATCTGCCCTCAGAAGCTAAAACATCAATGATGAGCTATCTGGACTATTCTTCTCAAGCAAGGAAGAATAACTATCCTGATTTCTGAGCCTGGACCATTCCCCACCCTGGGCCATTCCTCTGACACTAAACAAAATGTAACCTGGAGAGAATGAGTCTACCTTAAGGAATGTATGTCCCTGCTTGTTGAACCTGGACCATTCCCCACCCTGGGCCATTCCTTTGGCACTAAACAAAGTGCAGCTTGGAGAGAATGAATCTGCCCTAAGGAATGACTGTCCTGACCATTTCCCATGTTAACCACAAGAGGAAATGTATGTCCTGCACCAACCTCCAAAACGGATCACTCCCCATGTTAACCACAATGGGAAGTTGTTGTCTGATGAGGTGGGCCAGTCTTATTGAGTAACCCTCAAGAAGAGAGACTACCCTAGACCACTCCCCATGTTAACCACAATGGGAAGTCGTTGTCTATGGTACATCAACAATCTGGACCATTTTCAGAACTAGAAAATGTCTGTCCGTCAGAAATCTCAATCCACTTTCCGAATTGGAAAGAATTTGCTCATCACATCCATCAATCAATAATACATAAGTTCTCCCTCCCAACCTGCGAGTCATCTCTTTCTTTTTCAATAAGGAAGTCGTCTCCACGAGCTCCA
>SNQJ01S0001318.1:230575-261476 GCA_010110895.2 Picea sitchensis | reverse complement strand
TTCAGGAACAAAAGGAAGTTTGGTTCCTGAAATTCTTGAATCTTGTTGTGAAGGCTTGATCATCGTACTTCTTTTGGGGTTTCTCTTTTGCACTGATCCTGGATTCTTCTTGATCACATCAAGTCCAAAGTTCTTAAAATGTAGGATACTCCTTCCTTGTGTTCATGCTTATGGCAATGCATCCCATCTCTTGGGAAGACCATTGAGTACTATGTTTACAAATTCCTTCTCTAAAATGATTTCTTCAATGGCTTGTAGTTGATCTCTTAACTGAGAGATTATCACAAAGTATGATGTTATGCTGTCATCATCATTCATCTTCATGTCACGGAGCTCATTCTTCAGACTCATTATTTGTCCATCCAATGCTTCTGATTGAGAAGAGGTTTGTTAGGGCATCGTATATCTTCTTCGATGAGTCAATATGGGAGATGTAGGGTATCAAGTGGTCTTTTATAGATTCCACTATGATACTCATAGCATTGATGTCATTGTCTTTGAACTTCTCCATAACTGCAATGTTCTACGGTTCCTTCTCTTTTCCTTCTTCAAACTTCGGTTTCACAATCTTTTCTTTCACGATATCCAACACTTTATTCTTGGCAAGGATGAGGTCAATCCTTGTCTTCCATGCTCTAAAGTTAGAAGCTACATCTAACTTGTTTTCTAACTTCATAGAGTACGTCATGGCTGATTTGACTTGGTCAACCCTAGATCTGACCAAAAAATTAAACTTGACGTCTTAGCTTGCTGAGAGTATCAGGAGATGTGCTAGGCTAGGGTGCACTAATCTATCTAGAAATTAGGTGAATCCCTTCATTTAAGCTCAAGGTGCCTCAACGAGGGGATTACGGTTTTACCCGCAATTACACGCTAGTAAACCTAGTGATAGTGCTATGGTGACTTCTCTTGCTAGAAACCCTAACAGCAGTTCTTCAACAAACTTAATATCCTTACAACTATGTTTCCTTCCGATTGGATTTAAAATTTGAATGAAGGGTGTGGGCCCATATGTTTCCTTCCAGTGGTTAGACTGAATGAAGGAGGTGTGGGCCCATAACTTGTTAGAATATAATGGATGTTCTCATTTTACCATTGAAAATATCGCTATTGTCACCCAACCATAGGCCGAAGCCACCCTCCGAGCACGTTAACCTTGACAAAGAATCACTTTGGAAGCAAACCCCAGGCTAGATAGACAAACAAAGTGTAGCGCTCATTTCCCCAAGGATAGTGCACGAACAAGAGCTGATCAGATAGTCAAAACCCTAACCAATAGATAGTCCAAGCCAAACGTTATCTGCTAGCTGCAGCAACTGCAATGGCATCTCTCCTCTAAACCTGCACACAAAACTGGGCATTGCAGTGCACACAAGTGCTGCTCTGCAATTCTGAGATTGCCTGCCAGAATGAAGACTGACCTCCTGTATTTATAGTAATTCTGGCTAACTACCTGGGCCGACTTCTCATTCTGGGTATCCCTCTGTTCAGTGTATATTATTTCTTCTAGCCAACTTCTTCTCTTGGAGGCTAATAACCTAATACAAGTTATCTTCTTGAGTCGGCATGTCTTCTAGGGTTATTAGCCAACTCACTAGGGTTTCTTCTTTCTTTTCGGAGTATTCTATTCTCGTCAGGTTTACACGTGGAGGTAAATACCTCTCAGAGCTACCATAATATCAACACAACCCTGCAGTAGGGTGCTCAGGGAGGGGAGAAGGAGAGAAAGAGATATGCAACTAAGTGCGCATATATAATTGCATGTTTTCATCTAATAAATCAAGAAACACAGTTCTGTGGACGTAGCCCCAGGGAGAGGGTGAACCACGTATATCTTATTGTCTTTGTGGTTGATGCTATGTTATTTTCTATCTGATATAATGTTATTGCATTGTTGTGTTAGAGATAAGAGATATAACTAACTTCGTGATGCCAAGCATAACGTTGTTAAGCATATCTAGGATTGTATTGTTTTTTGTTCTGGGATCATTTTGCATTTACTCTGGTTGTAGACACCTATGTCCTGCAACCCCCTATTACTTCTTCGGGTGAGACTGCATTTTCTTCGCAGGTGTTGCTGAAAGGGCCAGTAGTTAGGGTTTGTTGGTGCATTGTTAGATTTGAACCCTGGGTTTGCCCCCATGCCAACATGAAAGAATAATGTAGTGGAAGATGCTTTGTCTAGAAGGCCCTCAACATATTCCATGACCAAAATATCAGTGGATTGGAAATCTATTCTATTGGTGGAATATTCTAAAAACAAATTTGCATGTGAGTTGATGGATGGGCAATTACATGATGATAGGTACAGGATCATTAATGGTGTTATTTATTATAAAGTCATAATATATTTAGTTCTAGAATCTTCATTCAAGAAGAAAGTGCTTCAAGCATTCCATGACTCACCATTAGCAGGGCACCGAGTTTTTCTTAAGACATACAGGTAGATAAGGGAAATGTTTTTCTGGAAGGGTCTCAAGGGAGAGGTCATGCACTACATAAGGAAGTGTACTACTTTCCAGCCGAATAAAGATGAGCATAACCACCCATCAGGCCTATTACAACCTCTTCCCATTCCAAAGCGTAAGTGGGAAAACATATATATGGAATTCATTACAGGGCTTCCCAGTACACAGGGGAAAGAATGTATATTTGTGGTGGTAGACCACTTGACTAAGTTTTCCCACTTTTATGCCATCACTATGGACTATTTTGCATCTGATGCATGGAATACCCAAGACAATTGTGAGCGATAGGGACAACAAGTTTATGAGCATCTTTTGGCAGGAACTGTTTAGATTGGTGGGTACTCAGTTGACTCCTAACACTAGCTACCATCCATAAACTGATGAGAAAACAAAAATAGTAAACAAATGGGTGGAATGTTTCCTCAAGAATTATGTAGCAGGGCCGAAAAAAGCACGGGTCAAATGGCTTTATTTGGGGGAGTACAGCTACATCATCATTCATCACTTATCCATTGGTATGTCTCCTTTCAAAGCTTTGTACAATTATGATCGCCTTACTTTTGTTGAAATTGTGTTTGGAGATAAAAGGGATCCTATGGTGAAATAATGGATACATGAAATCCAAGGGAAAGCAACAACGCAGAAGGTTCTTAGAGCTGGCCTCTGGTGGCCTACTTTACATAATGTTAAGGAATACTATAGAGCCTGCGATGTGGGTAAACGAGTAGGGAAACCTTCTAGAAGGGATGAAATGCCTTTAGCACCTTGGTTAATATTACATGCATTTGAGAAATGGGCTATTGAGTTTGTGGGACCTATTAATCCACTAGGAAAGCACACAGGAGCTCGATACATTATCACTGCTACAAAGTATCTGACCAGATGGGTAGAAGCAAGAGCAATTAAGGACTGTAGTGCAACCACAACTGCACAGTTCATCTTTGATGATATTATAACCAGATTTGGATGCCCGAAGATCTTATTTGAAGTTCACCATCAAAAGATCACTCCATACCACCCATAGGCGAATGGCACAGTCGAAGCTTTCAATAAGATCTTGGAGACAACGCTGATTAAGATTTGCAGCGTTAACAAAGATGATTGGGATCTGAGAATTCCAGCAGTATTATGGGCTTATAGAACTACTTGCAAAAAGTTAACTACACAGACTCTCTTTAAGTTGGTATATGGCTTGGAAGCAGTGGTACCTATGGAATATTTGGTTCCTAGTTTAATAATTGTAGCATTTACAGGTATGGATGACACAAGCGTTGTTCAAGACAGGCTCACGTAGTTGATGGAACTGGAGGAAGACAAGTTTATTGCAGGATTTCATCAGCATGTACAAAAAGAGAGAGACAAGGCTTACCGTGACAAACACATCAAGAAGAAAGTATTTAAGCAAGGAGATTTGGTACTGTTATATGACAACAAGTTCATGACTCATCCAGAGAAGTTCATGACACATTGGATCAGACCATTCAAATTTTCCTATGTTACCGAAGGAGGAGTTGCGCAGTTGAAGACACGTAATGGATATTGGAAGGACAGTTTAGTCAATGGAAGCCGATTGAAGCTGTATTAGGACAACCAACTGCCTCACAACTCTTAGTAAAAGGAAAGAAGGAAGGGTCTCGATACCAGGTGCAGTTGAAATTGGGTACCAGACACAGAAAAGATAGTCTGCACAACATGGGGAGGGACAGAGAAAAAAGAACAGGCTGATCCGTGCAGTCTTTAGTCGAAGTATTACAGAAGCCTCAATCCTTCAGTGACTTGGGACAAGTCACATGTGAGTGTTGGGGGCCTGTTGGCCCTTGGTTATGTATTAAGAAAGAAAGAGAAGATTAAGGAATATGAAAGATGAAGTACGAATTGTGTGGGAAGCACATAAACCGAGGAAGGTTCGAAGTGGTTAAAGAAGCAGAAAAGAAGGAGTGAAGTAAAGGAAAAGCTAGCCGTTGGAAGAGAAGATTAAGGAAGACAAATCACCAAAGAAGATAGACTGTGGACAAATCAACAAGCGGAAGAAGATACCATCGGGTGTTTTGGAGCACCTCACAGAAAAGAAGGAGGAATAGGCTGATGAAGCCCTTAAAACGTGGGTCAAGTGGACCTAGGGTTTTGGCACCTAGGGTTTTGGATCTAGGGTTTTGACACCTAGACTTCGGTCAAAGGTTGTCCAAGAGTCATGTAATGTATAAATAAGGTCTGGAAGAGTTGAGAGGGGTTGGTCATTATTCGTTGTTGTTACTAATATTGTTGATGAGAGCGATATTGAGAGGGAAGTGTCTTGTGTGAGAGATTTAAGTATTGTAAGATCTTCAGCTGGGTGCGAAGATCAACCCTGTAGTTGGGTGTGTAGGGAGGGGAGAATGAGAGAAAGAGATCTGCAACTAAGTGCATATATAGAACTACATGTTTTCATCTAATAAATCAAGAAACACAGTTCTGTGGACGTAGCCCCAGGGAGAGGGTGAACCACGTATATCTTATTGTCTTTGTGGTTGATGATGTGTTATTTTCTATCTGATATAATGTTATTGCATTGTTGTGTTAGAGATAAGAGATATAGCTAACTTCGCGAAGCCAAGTATAACATTGTTAAGCATATCTAGGATTGTATTGTGTTGTGTTCTGGGATCATTTTGCATTTCCTCTGGTTATAGACACCTGTGTCCTGCAACCCCCTATTGCTACTTCGGGTGAGACTGCATCTGCTTCGCAGGTGTTGCTGAAAGGGCCAATAGTTAGGGTTTGTTGGTGCACTGTTAGATTTGAACCCTGGGTCTTCCCCCGTGCCAACATGAAAGAATAATGTAGTGGCATATGCTTTGTCTAGAAGGCCCTCAACATATTCCATGACCAAAATATCAATGGACTGGAAATCTCTTCTATTGGTGGAATATTCTAAAAGCAAATTGGCATTTGATTTGATGGACAAACAGTTACATGATGATAGGTACATGATCATTGATGGTATTATTTATTATAAATGCATAATATATTTAATTCCAGAATCTTCATTCAAGAAGAAATTGCTTCAAGCATTCCATGACTCACCATTAGCAAGGCACTGAGTTTTTCTTAAGACATACAGGCAGATAAGGGAAATGTTTTCCTAGAAGGGTCTCAAGGGAGAGGTCATGCGCTACATAAGGAAGTGTACTACTTTCCAGTAGAATAAAGATGACCATAACCACCCATCAGGCCTATTACAACCTCTTCCCATTCCAGAGCGTAAGTGGGAAAACATATATATGGAATTCATTACAGGGCTTCCCACGACACAGGGGAAAGATTTTATATTTGTGGTGGTAGACCGCTTGACTAAGTTTTCCCATTTTTATGCCATCACTATGGACTATAGTTCATCTGCTGCATGGAATACCCAAGACAATTGTGAGCGACAGGGACAACAAGTTTATGAGCATCTTTTGGCAGGAACTGTTTAGATTGGTGGGTACTCAGTTGACTCCTAGCACTAGCTACCATCCATAAATAGATGTGAAAACAAAAATAATAAACAAATGGGTGGAATGTTTCCTCAAGAATTATGTAGTAGGGCAGAAAAAAGCACGGGTCAAATGGCTTTATTTAGGGGACTACAACTACATCACCATTCACCACTTATCCATTGGTATGTCTCCTTTCAAATCTTTGTACAATTATGATCCCCTTACTTTTGTTGAAATTGTGTTTGAAGATAAAAGGGATCCTATGGTGAAAGAATGGATACATGAAAGCCAAGATATCCTTAAAGAACTCAAAGACAATTTGCATAGAGCTCAAAACCAACAGGAATTATATGCTGACAAAAAGAGGGTGGAGCGTACTTTTTAGGTAGGGGTCTTGGTCTACTTAAGATTGTAGCCATACATACATGCATCTATTAAGAAGAGTGGAGTTGAGAAACTCAAACCATGATTCTATGGGCCCTACAGAATGCAAAGGAGAATTGGAAAAGTTACATATGAACTAAAATTACCATCGGAGATCAAAATCCACAATGTTTTCCATGTATCTTGCCTAAAAAGGGCTTTGGGGCAACTTGTTGTAGATAATGAAGAGCTATCTCCAGTTGATGAAGAGGGACACTTGATTTTGATTCCAGATGAGGTTTTGAAGGTAAGGGCGAAATAGCTAAGGAATAGGGATATCAAGGAGTACTTGGTCAAATGGAATAATTTTCCTATAGAAGATGCAACTTGGGAGAGTGAACAAGTGCTACAACAAATAGGTACATAATTGCTTGTGGCCAAGCAATTTCCAGTAGGGGAGACTACAATGTTCATCTCTCCTTGACAAGACCATGGAGGAATTAGTAGTCTAGTCACCCCTTTAGATTGTAGTCCAACACGAAAAAGGGGTAGGAGGTGTTTAAGATGTCACTAGGTGATTTAATGATATTTTATTAAAGTGACTAGATGAAAAGGGAAAAAAGGTTATTGACTTAAGAAGAAATTAAAACAATAACCTTTGTGAAAATGACAAATTAAATCAACATATAATTAGAAGATAGAGGTATAAAAGTGAGAGGAGGGTGCCTCACTCCTCATTCAAGTTATTCTTCTATTGATATCACTTGACCTATGCAGCTTATGTTTTGAGGGTTTTGAGTCAAGAAACCCTAGAGACCAGGAAGGAGGTGAAATATCCCTCTGTTCCTGGTCCAAGCATGTCCAAGGAGGTGAAATATTCCCCCCTCACCGTTCTATCTAGTCCATATCAAGTTCAAGAGTTATTTGTGCAAGAAAGGCGCAGTTTGTAGTGTTTTCCTGCAGCTTGGGCGGATCAGTGGAGGAAGAAGAATTCAATTTTCTTAGAGGAGGCTAGATATACAGGGAAATACACTCCAAGAGTGATTTTTGGCTCCATAACACCCCTTTGCAACATTTATTGGAGGTATTTCTTCTGCAAATATATTTTATCCATTAGTTGGACGTATTGGCCAAAGTGGGGCGCACCATTCCTTGAGGGGGAAGTGAGTTTGAAGGCTTTATCAGGGGATTTGATTCCAAACTTGTTCCACTTGTCATCTACAGATTCCAATCTACAGTTTGACAATATTTCCATAGATTTTGGTGGTCATCTTCAAGGAGACCAAAATCTCTAGCTTTTCCAGCCAGTGAGGGGTGCACCAGTACCCGATCTGAAGGTTAGAGCTCACCAGGGAAATAAATTGATCTTGTATATATATTCAGTCAGTTGTGAGGGATATCAGAGACCCAATTGCTCTATATTATTGCATTTAAAGTGTGCATGCATCCTTGGCTTCTTTATCTTATTTTATTGTACCAGATCTGCATATATATGTGTGGAAGATCAACGTATTATAGTAAATAAAGGTCAGATCTGAAGCTTTTTTGAAATATAATTGTTGTGTGTATCTTATATCTTATGACCTACTTCATTGTATTTAATATGTTATAAACTCTTCAAAAACACCCAGAGCTCAACTCGAAAAGTAAATCCTGAAAAAAAAACAAAAAAACAAATCACAAAATCACCTAAGTTTCCTAGCAAATCTGCTTGGGAACATTACATGTACACACTCATGTTTCTCCTAGAAAACCTTGCAAAAAATGAATTATAAAATTAACGAATAAGATGAATCTTAATGGAGGGTGTATACAACATACTCCTCCCAGGTTTTCAACCAACAATAACCAAGAATAAACAAGAAATAACTAATAAATGCATATTTTCCTTACCAATTCCAAGAAAGAGAGAGATCAAACCCTAGGTCACCAAGAAATTACCATCCAAGAGCAAGTAAAAAATCCTCCAAGAGGTGCGCACCACTTAGCTTCATCCATTCACCAAGAGATAACACCAAAAATTATTTGCAAAAGAGAGAGATACTAAATTTCCCAAGTAGGGGGCAAATTTCAGCCACTAGTCTTCTCACAATAGGAGAGCTATGATGAAAAATGAAATAGAGTTGATCTCTATTTATAAAAAAAGTTCTAAGATATGTTTGTCCACAAAACTTAGGGTAAAACACAAGATAAGGGGTCAAAAACCCTTATCTTTCCCCTTTACAAAAATAATATTATTTAAATCACACTTTCCACATAAAAGAAATCCTAGAAACATGACGTCACCCTCTTTTTGGGCAACATTTTGGACTTTTTAGGTGGACATTGAGTTTAAAGGTGAATCATTGGGCCTCCAAAGGCTCATTCCTCATGCACTAGGCTCATATCTGACATGCAAAGGGTCTTCTCCCTAAAACAATTCCAAGTGTCCATCTCCACCACCAAACCCTAGCCCTAGGGTGACGTCAAACCCTCAAAAGGTGACGTTTTGGCCCTCTTAAGCAAATCGTTTGGTATGTAGGGGTTGGGTAAGATCCTCCAAGGTGTCCTCTATGCCTCCAAAGGCATTTCATCATCATCTAGAATATGGGCCCTTGGCATCCAACCCGTGGGCTTCAAGCCCCATGGAAACCTAAGCTGGGCTTGTTCTTCCAAATTTGTCCACCAGCTAGGTCCTGCAAAAACAAATGGATACACCCTCCAAGGGTCTCAATTCAAATGCATCATGACGAGTAAATAAAAAAAATAAATGATCCATCTAAGCATGTACATCCAAACCACCTCATCAAAATAAACCAATGCTTAAAGATCCTATGCAATTTCCCAAGTTTAGGTATGGGAGGGTTGACAAAATGACCTATTGAGTGATTCGTACCTCAAGTTTAGGGGTGTTTCCCAAGGGGACCTCTTTCTAAAAAATTTTAATGGATCCGGAAAATATAGAGGTAAGCTTCCATTGATTTGTTTTAATTGTGATGGTATTGGTCATTTCGTTAACAAATGTCCCCATAAGAAAAAAAAAAGGAATGAAGAAAAAGATTCAAATAGAAAACAAATATACAACGGCAAAAGAACCAAAAATAAATTTCTCAAGAAAATCTTTTGCACCAAAGAATACAACACCTCATCAAATGAAGATGAAGTTACTAAAATTGATACATAAAGGGTTCTATTCATGGAAGTAGAATATTGCGATAAAGAAGGCACTGAAGAAGAATATGAAAAAGCAGAAGTTGACTACAGATAATAATTGTTTAGTGCCATAGAAGTTATAAAAAGGGAAAATAAGAAAAACAAGTCACCACATGGATAACTAAAAAGAAAATAGGAAGCTCAAAATTCCAACTCCAAAGAACTAGAGAAGATGATCACTAAATTAAAAATTCAAGTTGAAGAAGACAAAAGAATTGAAGAAGCACTCAAAGAATGGTTGGAAGAAAAAGACATGATCATTGGAGGTTTGGAAGCAGAGATTGCCACATTGAGAAAATACCTTCAAAAGAAAAACATGCATAATAGCTCTAAAGTTTTGGATAACATTATTAATAGTCAAAGGCCACATCATGACAAGTCTAGACTAGGATACAATCAGATAGAAAAGGGATAAAGCTCCAAAAAAATAGATCAAGAAACAAAGCCAAGAAGCTATGCAGAGACAAACAAAGGAGAAAATAAGTTTTACAAGGAAGATCACATAGACACTCCTCCACCTAGAAGATTCAAATTTCAAAATCAACGACAATCAGAAACAAGAAGGCCTCAAGAAGAAGAAGGGTTCATAAGAGTAACTCATTTTAGAATATCTATAGATACCATGTATCAAACTATATTTCTTGGTTTATGTTTTTCATGTAACAATTTTGGACATAAGCTTGTGAATTGTAGAGAAAATAACATGAATAGAGACAATCGTGAAAAGTATGCATGAAATAACTATTCAAGAAGTCTAGTGAAACATAGAACAGAAGGTACAACAGGTTTGAATCCTTGAGTATTGATATGGAATGCTATAAGTGCAACATATTTGGACACATGGCCAAAGATTGTAGAATGACAGTTCCTCCAAGAGAATCACAACAAAATAAAAATAGTCACAGACAGGAACCTCCAAGAATATGGATAAGGAAGTAGAATGAGTTCAACAATGAAGAATGCACACTTTCTCTACAAGATAAACACAAGAAATGTGGTTGGTATGTTGATAGTGGCTAATCAAAACACATGACAGGTGATGAGGACATGCTTCTAAGCTTGAGAAAGGAAAGAGATGGACCAGTCTTCTTTGGAAACGACGACTTAGACATAATCATTGGAAGAGGCACAATCCGAATTGGAAATAATGATACCAAGGCAGAGAATGTTCTACCAGTGGAAGATATGAAACATAATATTCTTAGTGTAAGTTAAATGTGTGAATAAGGTCACAAACTCGTGTTTGATTTACAGAAGTGTGATATAAGAAAACAGGTTCAGGCAGAGTGGTTGCAACAACTGTAACAACTTCAAGCAACATATATGTATTAAGTGAAATTGGAAATGAAAAGTGTTGTCTAGGAAAGGAAGATGACGTTTGTCTATATGGAACAGAAGAATGGGTCACATAAAATTTGACAATCTTGTCAAAGTCATAAAAAATGAAGCAATGAGAGAAATTCCCCAGATCACGAAGCCAACCAACACCCTATGCAAGCATTGTCAACAAGAAAATCAAACCAAGACCAACTTCAAGTCAAAGGAATACTCCATAACAAAGCCGCTGGAAATTGTGCATATTGATCTAGTTCAACCAACTAGAACGAAAGGGTTTAAAGGTGAGAAATATTTTATGTTATTAGTTGATGCTTATACAAGGATGACTATAGTTTGTTTTATCAGGAAGAAGTCAGAGGTATTTGAGAACTTCAAAATTTATAAGGAAATGGTTGAAAATGAAATAGATTCAAAAATCAATTTTTTGAGATTGGATAATGGAGGAGAGTTTACTTCAAAGTAATTCATGGACTTCTACATCAAGCATGGGATAAAAAAGAAATTATTCGTTGCTAGAACACCACAACAAAATGGATTCTTCGAAAGGAAGAACATGACGGTACATAAAATAGATCGAACTATCTTAATGGATTCTAAGTTGATAGACGTTTTTGGGGCACATGCAATGCATACAACAACTCACATTCAAACATAGTAATGCTCATAAAAAATAGTGATACAAATCCCTACAAACTATAGAAAGGAAGACCAACGAATGTGAAGCACTTCATATTTTTTGGAAGCAAATGCTACATCAAAAAAGAAGATGGAAGAATGAGAAAGTTTGATTCTCGTGTGGACAAAGGCGTACTTGTTGGGTACTCGAGCACAAGGAAAGCATACAAATGTTTCGATATAAGGCTCAACAAAGTTATGGAAATCATCAATGTGATGGCTGATGAGACAAGTGGATGAAAAATAAATGATGAAGAAAAGGATTCAATGGAACAAGTTAACGAAGAAGAAGAAAATGAAGAAGAAGTAGCAGAAGGGGAAGATGAAGAAGAGAAACTAGAAGTAGAAGAGAAAGAACAACAATATATTCAAGTACCTCCAAAGAAACCTAGCAAATGAATATAGAAGAATCATCCATCAGATCAGATCATCAGGAACAAATATGTAGGAGTTGAGACTAGAAGAAGAATTCATTCACCATAACAACTAATCCTAGCACTCTTATCTATGACTGAGCTAATAAGTTTTGCAGAAGCCGAAAAAAATGAATTCTAGATAAAAGCCATGGATGAAGAGCTGGATAATATAGATAAGAACAAATCTTGGGAACTGGTTCAAAGACCAAGGTACAAAAATGTGATCGACATAAAGCGAGTCTTCAAAAACAAATTGAATGAAGATGGACAGGTTTCCAGGAATAGAGCTATATTTGTATGTAAAGAATACGCTTAGGTTGAAGGTATCAAATTTGAAGAGAAGTTTTCCCCAGTTTCTAGAATGGAAACAATCAGATTGATCCTCACTTATTCATGCTCCAAGAATATAAAAGTGTATCAGATGGACCTGAAATCAACCTTCCTGAATGGGGATCTAGAAGAAGAAGTCTACATTGAGCAACCAGAAGGATTTCAGTTGTCAGAGAATGAAGATTATGTTTGCAGGTTGAAAAAGGCCTTGTATGGCCTCAAACAGACCCCCAGAGCATGGCATTCCAGATTGGAAATATATTTACAACAACATGGGTTCAGGAAAGGAAATGCATACAACAACCTTTGCATCAAGGTAAATCGAGATAATATTTTGTTAATTGAAGTTTATGTTGATGATATTATCTTTGGACGTGATGATGACAGGATGAGCCATAAATTTACAAAGGATATGCAAAATGAATTTGAAATGTCATTACTTGGAGAATTATCCTTATTTTTGGGTCTTCGGATATGTCAAAGCAACCAAGGAATTTTTATTTCTCAAACCAAGTATATCATAGAAATGCTAAAGAGGTTCGAAATGGAATATTGCAAACCAGTCAATAATCTTATGCAGACCAGTTGTAAGTTAAGTAAATATGATGATTCAAAAGATCAGAGGTAGTACGTGTCAATGATTGAAATCTTACTTTATGTGACAACATCTAGACCAAATGTAATGCAGGAAGTTGGACAAATGACACAATTTCAAGTAACACCAAATGAAACACATGTTCTAGTAGTAAAGAGCATATTCATATATCTCAAGGGAACATAAGATTTTGGATTATGGTATTCAAAAGGAAATGATCTATCACTTATTGCCTACACAGATGCAGATTAGGCAGGTTGCATTGATGATCGAAGAAGTACAATTGGAGCAGTTTTCTACTTGGGTGAGTGTTTGGTATCTTGGCTAAGAAAGAAACAATCATCAATATCATTTTCTATAGCCAAAGTAGAGTATATTGCAACACCATCATGTTGTACACAGGTTCTATGGATGAAAAAAACTTTGACAGATATATAGGTTGAGTATGATGAGCCCATTCTAATACATTGTGATAATACAAGCGCCATCGATATCTCAAAGAATCCAGTGATGCACTCCAAGCCGAAGCACATTCCAATCAAGTATAATTTTCTACGGGAACAGGTTGCAAAGAAGAACATTCGAGTTGAGTATGTTGGGACCAAAGAACAAATTGCATGCATCTTTACAAAATCACTTCCAAGGGAAGCCTTCGAGTATCTTCATAAAAAACTTGGTACAGTTTCTGCCTCACAATGATTTTTGAACGATATTCTTATATGTATTAGATTTACACGAGGAATCACCATAAATAGAAAAATTTAATTTGGGGAGAGTTCAGTCAGGGGGAGCAGCCCCGAAAATAAGTTACCTTTGGCATTGATGTCAAAGGGGGAGAGATTTATCATATTCATGCAGAGATAATTATATGCTTGAAGAGAGAGAACAAAGGCATGATTCCAGGGGGAGCGATGGTCACAGGGGGAGCATGAGCGATATGAATTCAGTGTTGCATTAGAGTGTTGCCATCAATGCAAAAGGGGGAGATTGTTGATTAATTGGGTTAGTTTTCATTGATGTCAACCCTTGAAGCAATTCCGGTAGCAAATTATGGTAGCCCCAACAATATGGTTAAGGGAATCAATTGTGTTTGAGGTATAAGGGCATTAAGATCAATGTATTTGCAAGTAATACTATTCTAGATGGATAATACATGTCGTGCCATTTTCGATGATATGTGGAACGTCACATAACTCCTCACGGTTAGAGAGTTATGGCCTTGTGAAGTTCGAGAACCCTCATGAGTTATCTAGAAGCCCCTAGAAGGTCAAAGAAGTCAATTTATTCTAGAAGCTCGTAGAAGAAGTTTACTAGTCAAAGAGGTTGCAACTAGGAGTTATTCATGAGTTAAGTTGTTGCAAAAAATAAAATAATTAAAAATAAATTACTTGCAACTAGAAGTGGTGAGTTTACTATTTGTGGACAAAGTGGTTGTAAGTGGACAAATTGGTTATAAGTGGGTTATCCCTAAAAGAAGGTAGTTGTGTAAAGTTAGTTAGAAGGTAACTCCTTGAGGAAGCTACTTGGAGAGTAAAAATAAGAGAGAAATGGTCTCTTATTAGAACCTATTGAGCACATTGAATATATATTATTTTGTGAAAGGCTTATTGCAGGTACTCATTGATACATCTGAAGTTATGCAAGTCTAAGGAAACAAATAAGGGTTGACGGAGAAAGTTTCGGAGTTGCATAATTTCTGAAAAAACCCTAGTTCTTGAGGTGTACGAGGGCTATAGTGGAAGAGTACATACGTGGGATAGCAGTGAAGGAGGGAGCGCACATACGTGGGTTGAAGAAGAAGAGGTCACGTATAGTTTGGAAAAGCGATGAAAACTTGATTTGATGAGGATGCCAAGTCTCTAGAGTCTAAAAGCAAGCGCACAAGAAGGTCCACACTGATCAGGTACAACATACCTATCTATAGGTTCAAAGGTATGTCATATTCTTATGTGTAGTTGGATATTGTTGTCTACATGAGATATGGTTATGGGAGATTGAGGGCTTTCCCTAGAGAGGTTGATGATTGTATGGCACTTTCTGTATGAGTCGAATCTACATAAATACAGTGTTGGTATGTCTGATATATATCATTGGTACATCTTGTTAGTTTGAGTGTTGAGGCATATCTTGTATTTCTTGGTACATGGTTGAAGGTTTTTGTGGCACATGGTTGAGGGTTTTTGGTTATGGTATGTGGCTGAAGTTGTTGTTATAGTTTGAGGTTTCATACCAGTGAGGGTTTGATGTCTAGTTCATGTGAGGGTTATTACACATGATTATTATTGTATGCACATGTTTGTAACATGACTAGAGAGACATATATGCACATGATTTGAGTTATATTCTTGTGGTATTGGGTATGAGATCTATGTTATCAAATCTGATCTATTAAGGAGATTATTAGTATTGGTTGTTGGTATATTTGGCATATGTTGGTACAGGTTATTGGTACGAGTTGACTATAGGTTTTTGGTACATGTTGACTACATGTTATTGGTATAGTTTTCTTATAGGTTGTTGGAACATATTTGTTCAGGTTTACAATGGTATATTTTATAGTGACAATGTGATAGTGGTTTCATCAGTTATTTGACACTTATATTTTAGGGTGGTTGGACGGAGCAAGGATAGGTGGTTGTATCCACCTTCCAGATGTAGCGGAAGAACATAGGGGGTTGTAGACTCCTTCTAGTTGTAGCCAAAGAATGGGGAGTTGGATATTCCCTCAGGTTGTAGCCTGCAAATATAAGGGGTTGGAGCCTCCTTCCAGTTGAAGCTGGAGAACAAAGGAAGTTGGTGCTTCCAATGAATGTAATTCTTAAAGACATATAAGGAAAAACATTTCATGGTTTTCTCCCACATTGGGTTTCCACGTAAAAATATCGGTGTAATGTGTATGTGTATTTGTATGATTGTTCATTGTTCATGGTTTATTTATTCTGCACTTGTTGAATGATAATGGTATATTGATCATAAAGATAAACAACACTTATATACTATGGTTAAAAAGATATATTACTGATTCACCCCCCTCTCAGTAATCCAATAGGTTAAGTTGTTAAATGAATCCACTGCAATGATGCTAGACTCAACTATCCCAAATCAAGCTCTACTAAAGCCCTGAGACAATTTTCAGTTACATTTGAAAAGGAATGATATATATAATACCATATATAAGATGAGATGAGATTCAAAACTAGGGACTTTTAAAATCCATAATCAAACAACCAAGTTGGAAAAGGAAAGAAAGCAACTTCTTGAAAATGATCAACTTGATGATATACTTCATTTTGAATGTGTTTTACACTGTGCAATATCAAGTAATATTAATATTAGGTGACTAT
Source organism: Picea sitchensis (assembly GCA_010110895.2). NCBI lineage: Eukaryota > Viridiplantae > Streptophyta > Pinopsida > Pinales > Pinaceae > Picea > Picea sitchensis. The sequence goes on along the minus strand of SNQJ01S0001318.1, from coordinate 245,297 downwards.
GAAAACAATGTAGGCATTTTTCTTAAAAGTGAGTACTCCCTAGTTATTGTTGATATCGCTCATGGTTACAATATCGAAAATTATCCTTATGATTATGACTCTTATACTTACCAAGCATTCAAAAACGTGATTATGGGATTATTGAACATAACAACATGGTCATTTTGGATAGTTTTTATTCTTCAATAAGAGCCACACACAAGATTAATGATGTGAACCTTCAAGGGTAAATCAAATTCAAGGAAGAAAATTTATTGGTAAGAGATATAAATTACATTGTTTTGACATTAGAACGTAGAATTTTTATTTATTTATTTACAAGTTAAGTTGAAATATTATTTATTTATGTTGCAAGAAAAAGCCTAATATTTGTAGCTCCAATAGTGATCCATTTATGAATGATATTGAAATCATACATCTTCATATTGGACACAAGAAGACTCCAATGATCCTATTCTTATAAATGATAAAGGTGGAGACAAACATAGCCAATTATTGATTCATAAAGATATGGTTATAAAGTTAATTTATCAAGAAAAAGATTGGGATGGAGAGAATGTAAACATTTATCAAAAGCCCCAAGCATTAATTAATTATTTGATAGATACATTTCCAAATGAAAGATATTGGGTTTTGGACTTGTTCTTGATTTCAGGTGATATTTATGATATAATAAATATGAAAGTGTACTTTGGTATTTTTGTCATTACAAATTTATGTTTTCTAATATTACTTTATTTTTATTTCTTCATTTGGTTTTTAGGTACAATATTAGCATGTTTCTTACAAAAAGGTAGGAATTGTATATCCATTGGAAACGATGATATATAATGCAAATTAATTAAGAAAAGAATCAGTGTTATTAAAGATTCTCCAGATGAAATGAAAGAAGTTGGTTTGAAGCCATGAGAGTATAATGCAAGAAATGTGGAAAAAAAGTCAAAGGAGCCTCAATCTCTATTGAAAGGGTTTTTTGGAAAACATCACTTTGGACAACTTGCTAACACAAAAGATCCAATGGAGTCTCATAATGATGTCCAAGACGAATTTCTAGCTCCTAAAATTGAAGATGTACCTGAAGAAGACAAAGAATTTGGTATATTAAATATTGTTGATTATTTTTAACATTTCCTTGAACAATATGTTGAATCCATTATATTATTGATTAATTATATCATACTGTTTTCGAAATTGAAATTTTACTTTCATAACACACACACACACACATGCGAGGGGTGTGTAACATCCCCACTATAATTGATCCAAAAAGGATCCAGAGAAGGCTAAGAACAACTCAGAACTCACAGAGGCAACTCAGAACGTTCAGAATGGCTCCATCAGATAGAGAAAGGGAAAAAATTCAAAGTTCCCGAAACTCAGTGAAAATGGCATGATCGCGAAGAGCATGCTGCAAGATTTCCAATGGTGCAAACTTCTCGTCAAACAAAGTTATGGATTGAAAGATATTCGTTGTCAAAGTTGCGGTCAAACATGGCAAGTCAACAGGGGCCACATCATCATCCGTACTGCTGACATCATCATGACGTCTATAGCTGACTTTGCAGGATGATGTCAACATGATGACTACTGACATCAAAATGCCACGTGGCATCACCAGAGGCTACCACATGTAACTCGCCAATAGGCTTTTCAGGTCTCCATGTGGACCATTAGAAAAGTGCCACGTGGCACCACGTGTCCTGTATGGGGTTGATGTGGAGGTGAAATCAACAACCAGGTGGGCCAATAAGAGGATTCCACGTGGCCCAATCAGCGGGTGCCACGTGGCACCCCCAAAATGCCCAAGGAGGGCCCATGACTGAAAAATCAATATATATATATATATATGACAGGACCTTACCAAATCTAGCGGAGGTCCTGCCATATCTGGCTACAATCACCACATCTAGAATCCGCCAACCAAGTATAGAAGAGGTTACAACCAAAGAGCCAAAATGGGAGGCCCGCGGGTTTGACCTAGGGACCTCCCCCACATACAATGCTTTAACTTTAATGCCAATAACCAATCTGCCTAACAATTCTCTTGGAACATCCGTTCGCCCAGTTACTATTTAAGCCAGGTTTTCACCCAACCAGAGGGGGGTGGGGACTATACAATTGTGGGCATGTTTTACGAGGTAGGACTGTCATTATTGCAGGTTGCAGAGGGCACAAAAATCGAGACAAAATTCTTCTTGGGCCTGGGAGTGCCAGAGTCGAATCAAGGCATGGATACAATCATTTTTGGGTAATTCGATTCCACGAATTCAGTGGTGCTATCTGTTTTATGATCTAAGCATTATTTCTGCAGCTTGATTTCAGAATGAGGTATACTTATGTATTTTTCCAAATTCTTTTGCTGAGTTAATGAAAGAGCCTACCCATTTGAGAGCAGGACCCAGAGACGTAGTCCACCAGGGACGAACTCCGTTATCAAGTTTTTGTGTTCAAATCTGATGCTTTTGTCTCTTCATTTTGAGTTTCCCCTTCTTTAATGGTGCACTTTAATTTATGCTCATTTAATGCAATTCTTTATAAGTCACGATGAAAAGATCTCAGATCATGTTTGCATTAGAGCAGTCGTCTTTGACTTGAATTGTTGAGTGTGAATGCTTACTAGGGCCAAGCATAAGCAGGGTGAAGGAACTCTTAGGACTTTCAATCCCAAAGTTGGTCGTGCAACACGAAGGAAGAAAATGGCAGAAGAGGACAAGCGTGATGAATAGGAGAAAAACATTCACATGGTCTTTTATCGCATGTCAGAAATGGTCGAGCGAATGTATAGAGATTATGAGAAGAGGATGAAGAATAAAGGGAAGAAAAAGGAAGCACAGGCAGATGATGATGCTTCGGTAAACCAAGGGGTTGGAGGAGATCCTCCTGAGCCTCTGTCTTCACCTTCGAGTTCTAGTTCTTCTTCCTCTGAGTATTCTCATCATTCTCATCATTCTAGCCATAAAGCCTCTTTTAAGAAACCATTATTAAAGCTTGATGTAAAATTTGCTTTACCTATGTTTAATGGAGATGTTAATCCTGAAAAGCAAGATAATTGGATCCGACAGGTTGAAGTGTATTGTCGTGTCCAATATATTGATGAAGAGGAAGTTAAAGTACAATTGGATTATCTTCGGTTGGAAGGCACCGCTCTCGTATGGTGGGAGAGAAAGCTTCAGGATAGAAGTAAGTATGATAATCTTCTTTCCTCATGGTCAGAACTTAAATCAGATATAAGGAAGAAATTTTATGCATTAGGGTATTTACATAAAGCAATGATGGAATGACAAACTTTAAGGAAAATTAAATGTCAAACTGTACAAAGTTTCACAGAAGAATTTAGGAAGAAAGCTCTTGCATTGAACATTCCTTTGGATTCTTATGAAACTTTAATGAAGTATAGAGGCGCACTTCATTGTTATATTCGTCATACTTTGCTCTTGTTTAACCCCACTAGTCTTGACGAAGTTTGTGTGCAAGACACTCACCTTGAGAACAAGGGGAAACATGTTCAAGAATATCCCACAAAGAAACCTTCCAATTTCCCAAAACAGACTTTTAAGAAGTTTAAAAGGAAGGACAAGAAGACCACTAAAATAACGAGAGAAGGAGGAAAACCATATTGAACTCATTGCAAGAAGAGCGGTCATGATGAAGAACACTATTGGAAACTGCATCCATAAACGAAACCGAAATAGTTCAGTGGAAAGGGGAAGACAAAGACTGTTGCTACAGTGCAACAAGATCTTGGTTCCGATTCAGGAGATGAAGGAAAGATCACAACGGTTGGAGTACAAAGTAAATATTCTCTTCATGCTAGTTCACGTTCCAATGATGAATCTCATGTTGATGAATGAAAGAGGAATGAGTTATTTCATATAAGAGTTGTATCTAAACATACTAAGATAGATACATTATTTGATCTGGGTTCCCAAGTAAACTTAATATCTGAAGCACTTGTCAAGAAGATGGGTCTTGAAACAAAACCTCATATGAAGCCTTATCCTCTTGGTTGGGTATGTGATAAAGAAAAACTTAATGTCACCAAACAATGTAGGATCATATTTGCTATTGCTTCAAAATTGATTGATGAAGTGGATTTGGATGTTGTACCACTTGATATATGTGGCATAGTGTTGGCAAGTCCTTATCTTTATGATAGAAAATCAGTCTTCTTTCATCATGAGAGAAAATACCACCTTACTAAAGGGGGACTGGAATATATTGTTAGAGCTCACAACATGAGGGTAAATACAACACTTGTTAGTGCAGGGCTAATCAAAAGACTCATAAACACTAATAAGAGATATGTACTCATGGTCGTCAGAGAGAAAGATGTCAGGACATCCGACACTTTCCAAGGGTGTGATCCATCTCATAAAAATGAATTAATTGATATTGTTTCTAAGTATGATGATATTTTTTCAGGAACCAAATGGATTACCTCCTAAGAGGAAAATCCAACATGCGATACATCTTCAACAATATTCTTCTCTTCCTAATGTGGGCATGTATAGGATGTCAGTTGTGGATATGACATATATCAAGAAGCAGGTATAGGGCTTATTGGATCAAGGGGTCATCAAGCCCAGTTCATCTCTTTGTGGTTCTCTGATCATGATGGTTCCAAAGAAGGATGACACATGGTGAATGTGTGTCGATTAACGAGCTTTAAATACAATCATGGTGAAAAATCGATACCCTATTCCTCGCATAGATGATTTACTTGATCAATTGAAGAATGTTGTTTATTTCACTAAGTTGGATTTGTGCAGTGGACATCAAATCAAAGTCGCAGAACATGATGCATGGAAAACTTACTTTAAAACCAAACAGGGATTGTTTGAGTGGTTAGTTATGCCGTTTGGGCTTTGTAATGCTCCGACAAATTTCATGCATGTGATGAATGATGTATTCAGGAATTTCTTATATGAGTTTGTGATTGTATATTTAGACGAAATTCTTGTTTTGAGCAGGACTTGGGATGAGCATGTGAGGCATGTAAAGCAAGTATTGGATACTTTGCAAAGGGAAAATTTGTATGTAAAACTGTCTAAATGTGAATTTGGCAAGACTGCACTTGTGTACTTAGGTCATATTGGAGGAGGAGGACAATTGAAAATTGATCCTTCCAAAATTGATGTAATTGTAAAATGGCCTGAGCCAAAAAATGTAACCGAAGTCTGAAGCTTCTTAGGTGCAGTCCAGTATTGGAGGAGATTCATTCCCAACTTCTCCTTTATAGTAGCTCCTTTGCATGCCTTAACCAATGTGAATAATACTTTTCAGTGGGAAGGAAAGCAACAAAAAGCTTTCAACATTTTAAAGGACAATATCAATATCGCACCAGTATTAGCACTGTCGAATCTTCAATAGCCTTTTGAGATCAGGACAGATGCCGATAGATATGCCATGGGTGCAGTATTGATGGAATATCGTAAGTGTATATGTTACCACTCTGAAAATTTTAACCAAGTTGTTGTTAACTATCCTACATATGATAAAGAGTTGTATGCTTTAGTCAGAGCGTAAATAAATGGAAACACTACATGTTAGGGAAGGAAAAAATCATACATACAGATCACCAACCCTTACAGTATCTTCAAGCACAAAACAAATTGCAGCAATCTCGACACTACAGGTGGATGGGTTTTCTACAACAATTTCACTTGGTAATCAAGTACAAAAAGGGTACAAGTAACAAGGTAGTTGATATGCTTTGTAGACCTCCTATTGTTGCTTCTACTATTTTGAAGAATGCTTCTTTATCTCATGATAGCTATGTATAACAATATTCCATCGATGAAGATTTTAAAGAAGTATATGCGAAGCTAACCCTTGGTGCATAGGTAGAGAACTATCGTCTGCAGGAAAAACTACTCTACCATCTTGGAAAGCTATGTATTTCTACAAGAGAACGAGTCCATGTAATATGAGAAACTCACTCTTCCCTTGTGTCTGGGAATTTTAGGGTAGGAAAAACTATGGCTCATTTGCAGAGGTTTTGTTACTGGCCTCAAATGAAGCAATTGTAACTAAATATGTAAAGGGGTGTGTGATGTGTTCTACTTGTAAGCCCACTAATAGAAAACTAGGGCTGTACTCACCACTTCTTGTTCCATCCCATCCATGAGAAAGCGTCTCCATGGATTTTGTAGGGGGTTTACCAATGAACAAAGGGGGTCATGATTATTTGTATGTCGTAGTGGATAGGTTCAACAAGATGTGTATCTTGATGCCATGTAAAAAGCAGATCACTGTTGAGCAAACTGCTAATCTCTTCTTTCAGCATGTTTGGGTTCACTTTGGATTACCCACATCCATCGTCTTGGATCGAGATACTTGATTCCTTGGTGAATTTTGGACTAGATTGTGGAGAATGATGGACACCATATTGAATAGGAGCACTGATTTCCATCCACAAACCAACAAATAGATAGAGGTGGTAAATCGAACAGTGGTACTTTTGCTTCGAGGCTACTGTAGCAAGCATCCCAAGTTATGAGATGAACAAATACCCTATGTATAACATGCGTACAACTGAGATTTACATTCATCCACTCAGAGTTCACCTTTTGAGACATGTTGTGGGTACCTACCAAAGGTTCCTTTGGACTTGATGTACGGGAGAGATGCCGATGTGAATGAAGAACGAACAGAGGACAGAGTCCGCAAGTTCATCCAGAGGATCCAACAGATACACCAGGAAGTCAGGGAACAATTGGAGAAAATTCACGCACAGTATAAAGCTCGACATGACAAGCACATGGTTGACCATCAGTTCAAGGTTGGAGACTGGGTATGGCTTCACATCAGCAAGGAGAGATTGAAGGGTGAAGACAATAAACTCAATCCCATTCATTATGGACCCTTCACTATCTTGGAGAAAAGTGGTACCAAATGCTTTTCGTCTGGATCTTCCGCCTTACATGCAGATTTACTCAATTGTGAATGTTGAGAACTTGAAACTTTTTGAGACTCCCATGATCATGGATCAAGATGGGGAAGTTTCAATACCTTCAGTTGATGAGTTTGCACCTGTGTACTTTGATGAACTACAAGAATATATCATCCTGGACAGGAGGACGAGGATTTCACGCAAGGGCGATGTTTATTATCTTCGAGTAGGCTTTAAAGGCACACATCCAAGCAAGACAAAGTGGATCGAGAAGGACAAAAGGAGGGAACTCTTCCCTCACTTACCTGTTGATTGATTAAATCTTTTGGTGGTCCAAAAATCTATCAGTGGGAAGGCGTGATCCAAAAAGGATCTAGAGAAGGCTAAGAACAATTCCGAACTCATAGAGGCAACTCAGAACACTAAGAATGGCTCCAGCAAACAAAGAAAGGGCAAAAATTCAAAGTTCCCAAAAATCAATTAAAATGGCATGATCGTGAAGAGTGCGTCGCAATATTTCTAACGACGCAAACGACTCGTCAAACAAAGTTACAGATTAAAAGATATTCACGGTCAAAGTTGCGGTAAAAAAGAGCAAGTCAATAGGGGCCACATCGTCATCTGTACTGTTGACGTCAAAAACTGACATGGAAGGATGATGTCAACATGACGGATGATGACATCATCATGCCATGTGGTAGCACCAAAGGCTGTCACGTGTCACCCGCCAATAGGCTTTTCAGGGCTCCATGTGGACTAGTAGAAAAGTGCCACGTGGCACCCCTAGGTGACACCATGTGGCACCACCCAGAAGGCGCCACGTGTATTGCATGGGGTTGACGTGGAGGTGACATCAGAAACCAGGTGGGCCAATCAACAGATGCCACGTGGCCCAATCAGCGAGTGCCACGTGGCACCCCTGAATTGCTCGAGGAGGGCCCGTGACCGAAATATTAAAATATATATATATGACAGAATCCCGCCAAATCTGGCGGAGGTCCCTCCATATCTAGCTACAACCACCACATCTAGAAGCCGCCAACCAATTATATCAGAGGTTACAACCAAAGAGCCAAAATGGGAGGCCCGCGGGTTTGACCCCAAGACCTCCCCCACATACAACGCTTTAACTTTAGCGCCAATAACCAATCCGCCTAACATTTCTATTGGAACATCAGTCCGCCCAGTTACTATTTAAGCCAGGTTTTTTCCCATCCAGAGAGGGGCATAGACTGTATGACTATGGGCATGTTTTACAAGGCAAGACTATCATTATTGCAGGTTGCAGAGGGCACAAAAACCGAGACAAAGTTCTTCTTGGGCCTGGGAGTTCCAGAGTCGGATCGAGGTGTGGAGACAGTCATTTTTGGGTAATTCAATGCCACAATTTTAGTGGTGCTGTCTGTTTTCTGATCTGAGCATTATTTATGCAACTTGATTTCAGAATGAGGTATACTTATGTATTTTTCCAAATTCTTTTGCTGAGTTAATGAAAGAGCCTACCCATTTGAGAGCAGGACCCGGAGACGTAGTCCACCAGGGACAAACTCCGTTATCAAGTTTTTGTGTTCAGATCTGATGCTTATGTCTCTTCATTTTGAGTTTCCCCTTCTTTAATGGTGCACTTTAATTTATGTTCATTTAATGCAATTCTTTATAAGTCATGATGAAAAGATCCCGGATCAATAGTCCTCGTTTTAATTAATGCATAATGTAGATATGAATATGGATATGGCCAAGTGATGTAATATGTGAAATGTATTTCCTGTTTTAATAAAAATAATTTGTTTCCATCTGCTAGGAAAATGGACAGAGACGGGGGTCGAGTTTTCCACAAGAGAAGAGAGAGTATCTAAGAGGGGTCTAAGGGGGAAATGGTTTATGGGTATTATTTCAAACCAAGTTTTATGTATTTTATTATCATTTGGGGAAACCTTCTATTTATGTTTCAGTGTATGAGATCTCAATCATTAAACCCATGTAAGAGGGTGGCTATGAGGGTCACATCGCATAGTTATAGGAAAGCATGGGGAAGAAGCAATTAACATTGGGTAGAGTGTGCAGTCAATGGTCTGGGGAAAATAGAGGAAATTCGTATGGGGTTTACAAGAAGTTTTTACACATTGAGTTTTGCATTAACAACAAGAGAGAGAGCAAAAAATGGAGCACCATAGCTATAGCAAAGAGGTTGGGAGAATTTAGGAGCATGATGGAGTGTTTTGGAGCGTATTGGAGCTAGAAATTGAAGAACCGGGTTGTCAGGCCTGAAGAATGAACTCTTGAGTGAGTTGCATTGTAGCAACAAGTGTTTGTTGTTGTTTTTTCTGTTAGTTTTCTTGGTAGTGAGTTCCCAGTAGAGAGATTCATTGTTTCTTGTGCCTGAGATACCCCGATCATAAACAAATGGATTCCTAATGGACTGAGAGATGTGAAGGGGTACATTCCTTGGGTTAGGCAGGCCAAGAGGAAGAGATTTGAAAGGAATTAAGGATAGTTGTAGGAGAGCAATAGTAGGTTGTGTTATAGTGAGTTGTGAGTGTATTGTGAGACACACTTTTCTTTTGTGGATTCCTAGCCCCAACTCGGGGGTGACTTGTGGTTGAGAATTATAACAACAAGTTTATGGTTGGGTGGAACATCCTTCCTAAGCAATTGGTTGGATACATTTTTTATAAAAGATAATTATTTATCTATTTTGTGAGTTTTTCATGAGTTTAATTGTTGTGTTTAAATCCGTGTATGTAAATTATTAATTTATGTTGTGAATGAGTTATTAGTTGCATTCATGTTCATTTGGAGTTTTTTAGATGCATTTATTTATAAGTAGTAAAATATGGTTTAAAATGTATTAAAAATGTAGCTGGTAAGATATAACAAACGAATCAATAGAAAATTTTGATTATTATGTGTATTCCATAAGGAATGTTCCYTGGTAGAGCATATGATGTTACATTATGGTATCAAATCAAGGTTGAAACACTAGCCTATAAGGGGCCTGGTACATGACAACAAGAAGTTGCGTGGATCAGATTTTTTGTTTGGGCCAAAAAAATTATTTTACTATGGGGCAACGTTGAAGGAAAATAGTGTGGTTTGATGACTTCATGAGAGCCATGGAAATTTTGTTTAAGAAATTTTCCATGGCCCTGGATTTCCAACGAGCTATCATTAGCTTGATTTCAACATCACAATAAAAAGATATGCCCCAGATAAACTAGTGCGTAAAAAAGTGGATATAAGCCCCATTCAAAAACAACACACATAAGTCCATTCAACCGTAGAAGGTTCAAGGAATCCATTCACACAAAGAATCCATTCATTGCTACATGCACCTAGCCCCTTTCCTTCAATTAACAACACATATAATCTATTTACAGAAGCCATTGCAACACACATAACTATTGTAAACTACACATAGCCCCTTCCCGTGGTATGTGGTAACTAACTATCTCAGGGGACGTTGGGGTAAATCTCCTTACTTTATTCCTTTATTGTAAAAGTGTTTTCGAAAGGGGGCATATCTCCTGTTTGGTTTCTGTATTNGACATTTGATTAATCCGTTAGTAAGGCCTTCTCTCAGGTAAGCTCGAAAGGGTAATTAACTAATTCCCCGTTTCTCTCTCTCCACCCGAGAGTCGTTAATCGCACCACACGATGGATTCATAGTCGTTGATAAACAATGGATGTTATTTATTAATCCCACATGCATAGCGAGGATTTTGAGTGAATGAATTTTAAACAAATTACAATATTTTATGACTTGTGCGTGAAGCATAGAGAGTCGTGAAACCATTTGGAGCCTGCGTGCAATATAACTTTTGGCCAAGGTAACCGGTACCTTTGGATCATATCGTATTATTTGGATGGAGGTTCCACGAGGGTGGACCAGTGCCTAGTGGTTGTCGGATCAGAATTACTAGGATGGAGGCTGTGTGGGGGGGTTGTTCGTTGCCTAGTGCCCTGGTGGTTCGATATGCTCGATAGGTTGGTGGACCTGATCGAGATCGAAGGTAAGTTCGACGAGGAGGATGGAAGGTGCTTTCCTTGAAGTTTGATAGTCCGATATGTTCGGTGGGCTAGTGGACCAAATGAGATCAGAGTTATTACCGTTGGAGGTGTGTGCGAGGTACCTCGGTGCCCCGATTTTCCAGTGCCCAGTATATCATATCATCATTCAAATGATGTTTAGAAAGGAGAAGGGAAGTATTTTTCTGATTTCCCGGTGGGTTGATGGCCTAGTGACCGAGAACCAAAATCAATATCATATTCAACAATAAATAATCAAAATATCATGATATTTTGGTGTTTTTGAAGGTCACAAATTTGCAGGGCATTTTTTAGGGCCTAAACAACATTTTTTTGGAATTCAAATTTTCACAATAATATGGACACGGTTTTTCTTAAAAAATGATAGAGGTCAGAGAGATCTTTCCAACAAGATAAACTATTTTCCAAACAAAGCTTGTGTGAATAAGTTACATCCAAAACAATCAAGGGTAAAATTCAATACCATTTTTATTTTAGAGGTCATAACTCCTAGCTTAGGAGTCAGTTTGGGGCTCAAGAGTAGTCTATGGAAAGCTCATGGACTGTATAAGTCATCCATACAACCAAATTTGAGTTTTGGGTACCTTAAAATGTGTTTCCAGAGGAAGAGAACACATGTAGAATGCAAGGTTAAAAAGGGAAAAACGATCAAAACATCTAAAAACCATAACTTTCTGCTCGAAACTCATAATTGGAAAAATGAATAGTCAATGGAAAGGACTTGAGGAGGAGAATCCATCTATTAACCCAAAAACTTAATTTGAATAGAAAATTTTGCAGTCAAATAAAAAGAAGATGATTGGTGGCATTAAAGGGAAACAAAATTGTGTTTTCTTTCCAAATTATGTATGTATATATATTTTTTCTAAAATAAATTTATTTGCATGCACATTTATTGCATAATTTAGAGGTTCAGAAAGGAATTTTGGTTCCTATATGAGAATTATAGCTATGGAAGATGCCCAAGGGTCCTATAGTCACGAAGAGGAATTAATAGGTTTGCATGTTAGCATGGGAAAATGTTGAGATTGAGTCTAATGGAAGAAGAGATAGGCATGAGCTTGTAACTATGAGGAGATTTCAAAGAGAAGTGCATAGTTATAATGTAGATATAAATGAAAATATTATGAAGGATCAATAAGAAATACTAGAGAGCTTGAACATATTGCAGAAGCAAGTCAAGAAATACTCTGGCACCAAGCAAGAAGCTAGTGCCAGACAAGTGACAACATCCAAATCACATACAATGATGGATAATCATGGGAATGACATGAATTCAAGGAGCTGGAGAAGGCATCATCATTCCCCAGGGAAATCCTTTAGGAGAGCTCATGCGATTTCAGGGCCACAGAACATCCCAAGTGTGTCTCCTATCAAAAGATAGAGGAGAAGGATTGAGGTAGACATCTTGCAGGGTTAAATCCAGAAGATCAAGCCATCAACTTTCAATGGAGATCATAGGAAGGGAGAAGGGAGACATGGATAAGGCTTGGTTGTTGAAAATGAATAAATATTCCCATCTCCATGATTTCCACTCAAGGGGTAGAGACAATAATCGAAACCTACCACTTGCAAGGAAAGGAAGCCATGTGGTGGGATCAACTTAAGCAAGCCAAATATCTTGATGAGAAGAGAGTCTCATGGAGGAATTTCAAAGGATATTTACAAGAGAAATATTTGTCTGAGAATTACTATGAGAGGAAGATGAAAGATTTCTTTGAACTCAATCTCGAAAGCATGACAATGGATGAATATAATAAGAGGTTATTTGAATTGTTGAAATATGTCGATTTCATAAAATACGAGAAGGCCAAAATACAAAGTTTTCTTAGTGGGTTACCTTCTTTCTACAGTGACAAGATATAATATGATAACCCAATACTTTGGAGGAGACCATAAAGAGATAAAAACATCTGTATGATTAGAGTAGAGGGAGTTCTGTCTTCCAAAGGAATTGGAATGACAAGATGAAGGGTAAGAAGGAGAAAAGGAAAAAAGGTTTTAAGACATCCTTTTTTAAGAACAACTCCCAAGTAAATCAACAAGGACATTCAACGAAAAATGAGCATAAGATAGTAGATCCTTTTGGAAAAATTCCAAGGAAACAACTTGTACAATGTTGGGGAATAACTTGTATAGGTATTGTCCTCATAAAAGAGAAATAATGAGGAATTTCCCCAAATTCAAGAGGCTGAAATAGTGGAAGACATGGGAGGAAGCATGGCAAGGATTTATGCAACCTTGGACGACAAGAAAGAAAAATATCAGTCCCCCATGATTGAAGTGGAAGGTAAGACCAATAATCATCCTATAACAATTTTAATTGATTCTAGAGCTAGCCATAGCTATGTAAAATCTAATATTATTGAAAGATTTCACTTGTAGAGGACTATGCATAAGAAATCTTGGTTAGTTAATTTAGCCATAGGGGCTAAGAGAAATATCAATGAGTTGGTTAAATATTTCCCAATAAACGTAAATGGAATCAACAAAAAGGTAGATGTGAACATTATATCTTTGGGCTCATGTGACTGTCTAATTGTCATGGATTGGTTGGAAAAACACCATGTTGTCCTAGATTGTTACAACAAGACAATAACATGTCTTGATGAGACATGAAAATAGAGAAATATTCGAGGCATCCCAAGAGATGTGGTTGTTAGAGAAATTTCAGGGATGCAACTAAGAAAGAGTTTCAGGAAGGGATGTCAAATCTTTGCAACCCATATGGAAGAGGAAACTAGAGATAAAGTGGAAAGTATTGAAGACCATCCAGTCTTAAACGATTTTGAATATGTTTTTGTTAAAATCCTAGGATTTCCACCAAAGAGGGACATTGATTTCTCTATTGATTTGGTTTCAGGAGATTCCTCGGTGTCCAAGACACCTTACATAATGGGCACACCAAAATTGAAAGAGTTGTAGATGTAGCTTGAAGAAATTTTAAATAAGGGGTCTATATGCCCAAGTATATCACCTTAGGGAGCCCCTGTTATTTTTTTGAAGAAGAAGGATGGAACCTTAAGACTATGTATTGATTTTAGACAACCAAATAAGGTCACAATAAAGAACAAATATCATTTTCAATGATTGATGATATTTTTATGAGCTGAAAGATGCAAGAATATTTTCCAAGATTTATTTGAGATTAGGTTATCATCAAGTGAGGATAAAAGAAAAATATATCAACGAAACAATGTTTAGAACAAGGTATGGGGATCATGAATTCATGGTAGTGCCATTTGGATTATCAAATGCCCCAACAACTTTCATGTGTTTGATGAATGGAGTGTTCAGGGAGTACCTAGACAAGTTTGTAATTGTTTTCTTAGATGATATTCTCATCTACTCTAGGTCTGAGGAGGAGCATGAGAAGCATTTAAGAATGGTGCTAAAAGTTTTAAAAGAACATAAATTTAATGCCAAACTAAATAAGTGCATATTTTATCAAACGAAGATCCACTACTTGGGGAATATTATTTTAGCAGATGGGATAGCAGTTGATCCTGAGAAGATAGAGGCCATTAGAGGATGGCCAATGCTAAGAAATGTGATAGAGGTTAGATCATTTTTGGGTCTTGTGGGTTATTACCAAATATTCTTAAAAGTGGTTTTCAAAGATTGCAAGCCCAAACACTTCTTTTGTAATGTCCCCACTTTGGGACATCATCACAGGGCAGAGACTTATGATGACCAGAGTAGCCAGATGGATGTTATAGTGAGTACAGGGGTATTTGAGAGGCATTGTGGGGTCCAGTTGGCATTTATCATCATATTCCATCA
>SNQJ01S0001318.1:204204-229064 GCA_010110895.2 Picea sitchensis | reverse complement strand
GTATGTTCCATGGTTATCTCTTTCTGTTATTTTCTGCATACACACATATAAACACATCTAAAAGGTAGATCAACAAAGTGTTTGACGAAATACCTCACTCAGAAAAAGTTTTAAAAAGACACCAAAACAGTGATGATCCTTGCGTAATGGCTTGGGATCATTACATCTTTGCAGAAGAAGAAGTTTGATTGGACTAAAAAATGTGAAGAAAGTTTTCAGTAGTTAAATGAAATTTTGACAAGTGCACCCATATTAAAGATTGCAGATCTAGATGAAGATGTTGTAGTGTGCACATATGCATGCAAGGAAGGTCTCCGTGGAGTCCCCGGTCAAGAGGAACATGTGGTAGGTTATGAATCTAGAAAATTAAAAGAACATAAGAGAAATTATGGCACACGTGATCTAGAGCTAGAAACAATCGTACATGCATTAAAAATCTTGAGACATTACCTCATGGGGATGATATTTGAGCTGAGAATAGACCACTATGTCCTGAAAAATTTATTTGGACAACCAACATTAAATGCCAGACAAAATAGATGGATGGAGTTTCTTAGTGAATATGATTTTAAAATCAAGCATATAAAAGGTAAAGAAAATTAGGTGGCTGATGCACTCAACATAAGAGTTCATGAAGTGCATGTTTCAACCATGATCATGTACAAGACATATTTAAAGGATAAAATTATTGAAGCAACAAACTCAGATCAACTTCATTTACAAATAAATTAAAACTTAGAGAAAACAATTTCACAACAGAAAATTTAAAATTATGAATTGAAGGAGGATGGAATCCTCTTGTACAAAGGCAAGGTGTATGTGCCAAATTCCATGAAGATGAAAAATATAGTGATAAGGGAAATGCACAACGTGCCATATGTTGTGAAACTAGGATATCATAAATCCATTACAGTTGTAAGAAGCCAATACTTTTGGCCGAGAAATAAGAAGTAAATGGATGACTACATATCCCGATGTCTAGAGTGCAAGAAGGTTAAAAAAGACCATAGACATCCAACGGGGTTGTTACATTCATTGCTCATTCTAGAATAGAAGTGGGAAGTGGTCACAATGGATTTTATTACAAAGCTACCCAGAACTATGATGCAACATGATTCGATCATGGTGGTGGTGGAAAAATTGACTAAGGAAACTCATTTTATTCCCGCAAAGACAACCCACGAGGAAATAAACATTGTAGAGATATATATACATGAAGTAAATTCACAGGTTGCATGGAGTTCCTAAGGCAATAGTTTCAAACAAAGATTCCAATTTTACATCTAAATTATGGAAAGGTTTTTTCCAAGGATTTGGGACAAATCTAAATTTTAGTACAATGTCTCACCCAACGTTAGATGGGAAAACATAGAGGACTAATAGGATAATTGAAGACATGGTCAAGATGTATGTGATGGATCAACCATCAAAATGGGAAGACTGTATCCACTTAGTGGATTTTGTTTATAATAATGGGTATCAAGCCTCATTCAAAATGAGCCCATTTGAAATGTTGTATGGAATTAAGTGTAACACGCCAATGAACTAGGATAACCCATCAGACAGAGTTATCATTAGGCTAGATTTTTTAAAGGAAATGGAAAAGAAGATGACCAAGATCAGACATAATTTAAAGGTTGCTCAGGACATGTAGAAAATTTATGCAGACAAGAATAGAGTTTTCAAGGATTTTAAATTGGGAGAACATGTATTTCTTAAAGTGAAAGCGAAAAGAAGTTCAATAAAATTGGGTTGTTTCCCAAAGTTGGTAGCAAGATATTGCAGACCTTTTGAAATATTAAAAAATATAGGGCTAGTTGCAAACATGATATCATTTCTTGCATCCATGAGAGTGACCAATGTATATCATGTATCATTATTAAATAAATATGTGTCTGACTCTAACCAGATAATTGATTGCACTGTGATCCAGGTGGAAAACAAAGGGGATTTATAGGTGGAACCAAAATGCATCTTGGATTGGAAATTCAAAATGCTATGGAACAAATCCATAGGGATGGTAAAGGTTCAATGGATCTGGAACTACGGTCCTAGAGGTGCAACATGGGAGCATGCAGAAGCTATGTGGAGAAATACCCGCAATTTTTTGTCAATTTTGAAGAAAATGGAAGTTAAAAAATGAAAGACTTCATTTTTGGAAAGCTACTTTCCGGAACCACATATCATAAATTCTTGGTCATCAACGTTGATATCCCTGATAAAAGAATGGTGCAACCCAATGGATTGAGTGCGGTGAAGCGGGTGCATTCATTGGGTTAGCAGGTTGAGAAGAATGAAATATTATATTTGGGATTGCTATTGGAGGGTAAACATTGCAGATTATTTTTTTTTTGTTTTATTTTATAAATATCATGATGTAAATTGTACATATATTTTTTCATGGTGTTGTTCATCGAGGATGATGCACAATTGTAGGCGAGGGGGAATGTAACATCCCCACTATAATCCCCGATTTAATTAATGCATAATGTAGATATGAATATGGTTATGGCCAATTGATGTAATATAAAAAATGTACTTCTTGTTTTAATAAAAATAAGTGTTACAAGCTGCTGGGAATATGGAAAGAGATGGGAGATAAGTTTTCCACAAAAGAAAAGAGAGTGTCTAAGAGGGGTCCAAGGGAGAAATGTTTTATGGGTATTAATCCAAACCCATTTTTTTGAATTTTATTATCATTTGGGGAAACCTTCTATATATTTTTTAGTGTATGAGAACCCAATCATTAAACTCATGTAAGAGGGTGGGTGTGAGGGTCACATCCCATAGTTACTAGAAAGCATGACGAGGAAGAAATCAGAATTGCGAAGAATGAGCATTCAATCGTCTTTGGAAAATAGAGGAAATTTGTATGGGGGTCACAAGCAGTTTTTACACATTGAGTTTTGCATGAACAATAAGAGAGAGAGAGTAGAAAAGGGAGCACCAGAGCTATAGCAAGGAAGTTGGGTGAATTTAGGATCATGTTGGAGAAATTTTGAGTGTATTGGAGTTGGAATTTGAAGAACCAGGTTGTCAGGCCTGAAATGTGAACTCCTAAGTGAGTTGCATTGTAACAAGTGTTTGTTGTTGTTTTTACTGGTGGTTTTCCTAGCAGTGAGCTCCTTTGAGTTCCCAGTAGAGATATTCCTATTTTCATGTTCCCGAGGGACCCAGATAAACGAATGGATTCCTGATGGACTAAGATATGTGAAGGGGTACATTCCCTGGGTTAGGCAGGCCAAGAGGAAGAGATTTGGAAGAAATTTGAGATAGTTGTAGGAGAACACTAGTAGGTTGTGTGATAGTGAGTTAGGAGTGGATTGTGAGAGGAACTCTTGTTTTGTGAATTCGTAGCCCCAACTCAGGGGTGACTTGTGGTTGAAACTTAGAACAACAAGTTTATCGTTGGGTTGAACATCCTTCCGAAACAACTGGTTGCATAAATGTTTTATAAAAGATACGTGTGTATCTATTTTATGTGTTATTCATGAGTTTAATTGTTGTGTTTAAATATGTGTATGTAAATGGTTAATTTATGTTGTGAATGAGTTATTAGCTACATTCATGTTCATTTGGAGTGTTGTATATGCATTTATTGATAAGTAGTAAAATTTGGTTTAAAATGTGTTTAAAATGTAGCTAGTAAGCTACAACAAACTAATTGGTAGAAAATTTCAATTATTATATGTATTCCGCAAGTAATGTTCCCTGGTAGAGTTGGGGGATGTTATAGGTTGTTGTTTCTAATATGTTTCTAACTATATTATTTTATTTTTTTGCTGATTTTTTTTTTATGTGAATCATTAAGTTAAAATAAATATGTTAAAGAAAAAAAACATTTCTTTTCAATTATGAGCATAAAAATTCTCTATTTGTCATGGTATATTTTTAAGAAAGCTATAAAATATATTTGATATTCATTATAATTAGTACTTAATTGTATAATTGTTTTATAATTATTTAAATTTAGTGTTATTTATCTATGTCATTGAGATATGTGGTGTATGGGGGTTTTCTTCAAAATCCTATTGATCTAGGGTTTTAGGTTATGTGGTTGTTGATCTCTGGTGGACAAGGTACAATGGAAAACTACCTTCCTTTGTGGATTATTCTAAGGATATCCTCTTCAAAGATCATATTTTTTTGGATTCTCAAGTTAATTTCACTTTAGGTCAAGTGTTAGAGGTGTGCAACTCGATGGCATAAGAGAGGGATCCAATTAATATTAGTACAATAGATCTATCTACTCGACTTTCTCCATATTGTTTTGAGCCTTCTCGAGTAGTCCCCACTTCGGCTCCAGGACGGATCTATGGGGATCCATGCCATAAACCCTTGATCGTTGGAAGGGAGGGTGGTTTCTCTGATTTTATTCCTTAGTATGGTAAGTGTTATAATGATTTGGTATCTTTGGTGGTATAGGAAAAACTTAAGCCCCCCAAGGACATCTCAATTATTTGTTTTATTGGAAGTAAGTTAGAGGAGGCAATGTTGTAGGGTGGGATTCATATCTAGTCACATGCTAAGTTGTGGGGGGAGGAAATTGGTCAAATCGTGGGGAAGTGGGGACTCTCTAGTAGTTAGCGAGGATTTGAGACTAACCCAGATCACATAAATTGATGGTTTTGGAATAGTTGGGAAGTTTTGAGGAAGACAAACCTTAGCTACTCCTGTGAGCTTGTGGATGGAGGAGTCTTGGGGTTCAAGGCTTGGATATGCTCGTATATTCCATATTATATAGCGTGGATGTATTGGTTTCATCTTTCATGCAAAAAATGCTACTTCAAATATTCTCTTGGGTTGTTGGCATCTGGGCCATCATGTTCTCTGTGCCAAGACTTGGCATCTTTTATTGAATGCCAAAGAGGAGGCTTAGTCGAGTTGGTCGACGTGGATTAAACTACCTAATTTACACTTAGAACTTTGGAATAACAAAGGTCTTAAGACTATTGAGGAGGTATTACGTTCTTTTATTTATGCAGCGAGAGGTATAATTCTAGCAGGTATCGATTGGTTGCTCAGATTCTAGTTGATCTAGACCCATGTAATGGGTTATTTGAGACTATAGATATGGTTAACGTATACCCAAACTCTCTATTATATTAATATACCATTATAATGTGAAGTATGTCCTAAATTGGGTCATGTCTCTAAGGATTATGACTTAATATTTGATTCAAATGTCCCAAAGAAATATCATGAGTTGTTGGTAGTGGAGGGTTCATCCAGTCATCGTTCTTAGTTTCCAAAAGGTGAATTTTTTTCTTTCTTTCCTATGCAGAATAAATCTAGTGAGGTTCCAAGTTTCAATATTCCAAAGGAATCTCTGGGATCTTCGCAAGAGGTTTTGGTGGGGGAGATTTTAATGCAAGAAGAGACTAATGGTTTCAATAGCCTTGGTAAAGGACTTCCAGAGGAATTTTTTGGTACAATTAACGTTGACCTTTCCCCTTCATAGTGGTCTAACCTCGAAGCTATCCAGAAGCAGTGTTCAAATAAAAAATTAGGCTTGAGTAAGTCGCGTTCCTCTCATGTCTCTTCTCCATATTTCCAGGTTGCTAGTTCTGATAAAGGAAAACACATATCTATGGATGTGTCTACTTCTAGTACTATCATTGGGGGGATTCTAAGCCCTTATATGCTATGGTTCACGGAAGATCCTTTTTGGGGGTGGATTTGTGTAAGTATTTTGAGTCAAATTCTTTGGAAAATCAAGGCAGGAAGAAATTAGGTGGGTCAAACTCCTTGACCTCTTTTTCAGGGTGAGATCCTTACAATTTATGTCCTCATAATCAATATCCTATTGCTCCACCTTCTAGGGTTTTTAGGTCTGATGCACTAAAAAATACTAGTCAATTTAGAGCTAGATGAAAGTTTTCCCTTAAGCATGCTCAGGAGTGGGCCTCCTGGGAGGTCTTGCGAGGCAGACAACAACTCATCTTAGGGATGCTTAGAGTGGGATTCAACCCTACCATCCCTTTGTCATGAAAATATTGTTAGAAAACATGCAATGCCTTGGGGGAAGTGCCAAAAAATATCCCTAAAGAGGTTAGTGGATTTGGATAAGCTTGATGTGATTTTTATTCAGAAGACAACGGGATCAAGCTCCCCAATCATTGTCAAGTTGGTCAAGCTCTTGTCCAGTTGGTATATTATGGGAATTAATGCATCGGGGTCCTTTGGTGGTTTATTAACTGATTTTTCTTCAAAATATGTTCTATGTAATTGTTTCTCCACATCTTTGGGTATGTTTATAGAGCTATAATGTAAATATTTTGATCTCTCTCTCTCTCTCTCTCTTCTAGATTTTCATGGTCCCTTTGTGGGATGGGAGGACATTTTGAATCAAATTTTAAGATCTTCTTGTTTTCATTATGAGTATCTAATTAGTAGAGGTGATTTGAACCTTACTTTGAGCCGAGAGAAAATTTTGGGGCGGACAGTTAGGGATGATGTACTAGATAATTTATTTCTCAACAAATTTGAATTGGTAGGCCTAGTGGATGTAGAACCAGTTATACCGAATCCAACTTGGAGTAACAATAGAAGAGATACTAAGGGGGTTGGAAAGAAATTAGATCTATTTTTTATTCATCATAGTCTTATGTATTATGGAAATGTTCTTCGAGCTTGGGTTGGAAAGGTGCAGTTCTCCGACCACTTTCCTATTTGTCTAGAATTAGAAAAATCACTTAGTATTTCTCACTCCCCTTTTAAATACAATTCCCCTTGGACATGGGTGGAGGATTTTCGCAAATTGGTCATGGAACAATGGGTTCATTTTCTGGCGCACTCTATTGAATTGGCCAACTCCCAATTTGTTGCATCTCTTCACAAGATCAAAATTCCATCTTCAACATGAGCTAAGGAAAGAGGGAAATCAAATGATCAAGAACTTCTTCATATCGAAATTGAATTGGAAGAATCTTATGTTATGGATCATCTTGGACAGAGGACTAAGGAGGTGATCGAATCATGCCATTCCTTAGAGGCGTGGAAATACACACTTCTTTTGGAGCAATAAAAGGCTTGTAACTTGAAAAGTCATGCATTATGGATCTCTACCGGGAAAAAGAACTCCAATTTTGTTTCAAAATTATGCCAAACACAGGTGTAATGCCAATTCAATTTGGGAATTAAAGGATTCTGAAGGTAATAAGTTTCATGGTTTTCAACATTTAGCATTGCTTGGAGTGGAGCAATTCTCTAATTTATTTAAGGAACCTTCACATGCTAAGGTGGGGGGTATACTTAAATTGATTTCCTTATTTCCCCGATCTATAGAGGAGGAAGATAATCATGATTTATTTCGTGAAATCTCCAAGGAAGAATTCCAAGTGATAATTGCTAGTTTTAAAAGGGATAAAAGCCCAGTTCCGTACGGGTGGAACCTAGATTTCTATATGGACTTATTTGAAATCATCAGGTTTGAACTTCTTCAAGTGTTGGAAGATATTTGTAGCTTTGGTAAATGTTTGCACAACATCAATTCCACATTTCTAGTAGTTATTCCAAAGTCTGATTGTCTAGCTTCTTTTGAAGAGTTCATGCCTATTGCTTTGTGTAATGGCCTCTACAAGATAATGGCTAAGATAATCATAGTTCATATAAAAAAATTTCCATCCTTTTCCATCTGTCAAGATAAATTTGGATTTTTGCATGGATGACCCATCCATGAGGTGATCAGATCTACTCAAGAAGGCATTCATTCTATCAAAACCCTTATGCATCTAGTCTCGGTCATAAAAATTGATTTGGGTAAGGCATATGATTGGTTATCATGGTTATAGATTAGGATTATCCCTTTACATATTGGTTTTGTGATTAGCATGGTTAAGTGGATAGTGGCCTATGTATCAACGATATCCTTTGCAATGTTAATAAATGCAACAAGCTCACATTTCTTTCGCCCAACTCGTGGCCTACGTTATGGTTTCCCTCTTTCTCCCTATATTTTATTGTTGGTTTTTGATGGTCTTAGCATGTTAATAGATGATGCTAAATGATTCCACCAATTTCAAGTTTTGATTGTGGGTAGAAACAAAATACTAACCCATCTTCTATTGGTAGATGATGTTCTTATTTTATGTCTATGTGTGGGTGATGAAGGAAGAATCCTCAAGGAGATTATGAATCTTTTATGTGATGCCATGGGCATGATAATTAATTCCACAAAGATTTATATTTACCTTCCAAGGATAAAGGCATATCAGAGGGATATAATGACAAATCTGTTCAATTTCCCTTCGAGGGATATGGAGGAAGGGTTTGAATATCTAGGTTATGTTCTAAAGACAAATAACTCTCGCACTGTTTATGGCATTCAATGTTGAAAAAAATTGAAAAATGAATAAATCTATGGTGTAACAAGTGTATTTTGTGGGGGTGTCACATGGTTCTCATCAGGTCTATCATCGAAGAGATAGTAGTGTATTGGCACATGATCATCAAGATCCCAAAAAATATTGTGACTAGGATAAGGAAGTTGTGTTTTAACTATTTTTGGAAGGGATGTATATAGTACTTGGGGTCTCACTTGGTCAGTTGGAAGATACTTTCCAAACCAATTTTTTTTTAAGGGTGTGGGTTTACTGACATTTCAGTGTTTGTTCAGGAATTGACAGATAAATATCTCTAGGTGTTCTTGACTAGGTATAGTCTGTGGCGACGTATCTTGGTGGATAAGTATATAGATCCTAACTCTATTCTTGAATGGATCAGACAACTAAATAAAATTTTACCCAGTGCCTCTATTCAATGGAGAATTATTTTGCAAGTATTCCCAATCATTGGAAAGTTTCTGGAATGGAAAGTAAGTTTAGGGAAGTAGGTTCGGTCAGTTCGAATGGTATAGTTGGTTGTGGAAATGGTATTTTATTCCATGAGGATTTGGTGGATTATCTCAAAGATATAAGGCACTATATAATCCATAGGGTGAGAAATCCTAGTTTGACATCAATCTAGAGTGAAGGTTGGCTCTCTGCGAATCATTGAGGCCATCCAGGTATATGGAGACAAAGTTGGGATAACTTAATTTCAGAAATCAGGAGGGTGCACATTAATTTGTCCAAGGAAGCAGAGGAATTGGCTAGGTTTTTTAACGAATTAGGTGGGGAATATACAACAAAGCTTCGATATTAGGATTCAATGAAAGAGGAGGAATATAATTAGGTTTGGTGGTTCAAGATGTTATGGAAGATTAAGAGCCCACTGAAGATCCTCATTTTCCTTTGGCTTTCTCTCAAGGATCGGGTTCTTAAGTGGGATAGACTATAGAAGCATGGTTAGAAAGGATCCGCCAACCATTTTCTAAAACTAAGTATGATAAATATCAAAACAAAAATTGCATTTTTAAACTAAATTCCATTTTTAGACAAAATGAGGTGTGTTGGGTTGGTCTAGTTTGCAAGATGAATTTATTATGTGAGAGGTGTTTTTCAAATTAGCACTATTAGTAGCTCTATTGTACCAATCATCTGGTTTGTTGACCCCAAAATCAATTATGGAAAAAATTCTCCAAGGACCTTATTATAGCAAGAAAAAATGAAAGTGTTTTCTTGTCATTGGTCAAATAGGATAAAGTTTGTATTCCTAAGAAATAAGAGGGACTATGAAGAAATAATATAATATTCTCATCCCTTCCATTTTTTCTAGTAGTGTCTTGTTAAGTGTTCTTACTATTCAGAACTAATGCTAGATACATCCTTGTTTAAATCATGCCCTTCATTTTTGACATGTCAGAACACCATTTAATCCAAATGCTTAGGAAGGGAAATATCATTTGAAAGAAGTATGTATAAAAAAAATGTAAATCATTGGTAATTATGGCCATGAAATTTACACTTCCTTTGCTAAAATTTAGGTCAAGTCGATGAGAATTTGATCGTTGGAGAGCTAGAGAAAATCCAATATTAATTATATTTTTATCCCTGAAGCTTCGCCTATGGCAATCTAGCAATATTGACCTATAATATTGAGCACTAGAAGATGATGGTATGAATTGTTATAATAATATTGAATGGAAATACAAACTCTCGAATGATTTTAGTAGTTAATTCATGCTAAAAAGTGTGTGCAACAATAAATTTAACTCATGTAAGCAATATTTTTCAATCCAGAAATTCAACCCAAAACCTAAAAAAATAAGCAAGTTCAAACAAATATACATTGAAACAAAACAAACAAGTTCAAATAGATATGCAATGAATCTTCATCATTTTTCTTATCAAATAAATTCGAACTTGCAACCCCCACAAACCACAACCAAGATGTCAATTCCACCATAACACCAAGACTCATCCTAATGTCTACAAATCCTCGTAGCCACACTGAAACTAGGCCAAATTTAAAATAAACAAGAACCACACTAGAAAGACCACTAAATCAAGCAATAAACAAGATAAATGCCAACTAGGCCATATAACCAAACAAATTTGGAAATAAAATAACCAAGTTCAATTAGAAATGCACTAAATCTTCATAATTTTTCTTACCCAACATCTTTGAATTTGCAAAGCCCCCAAAACCACCACCAACATATTAATGCCACCACAACACCATGGATCATCTCAACATCTACAAAGCACCATAACCACATAGAAACCAAACTGACTTGCAAACAACCAAGAAATAGACCAGGTGGACCATTGAAAATGCCAAACATTCTAAATTCCAAGTGGGTTAGATGACCAAAATACCATCACCGAATGAACTCACAAATCCATGAATGTAGATGTGAATGCATGTGTTAATGGGTGTTAATGACCAGACCAAATAACATGTAGAATAGATGACCAACAACCATGACATAAATGCGAATAAATTGGTTGAATACCAAGTAGTGCATATGACCAACAATTAAATATCACAAATGGAGGAATGGAGGTGTGAACAAGGGTATGAAAAATGCCACATCTCCCCATTGATTGTTCCACAATTCCAACAACTCCTTGAATGAATGTGCCATAGCTCCTGGAGTAATGAAAATGAAAAGGGTTGAAGCACATATGTAATCATACTGATCCGGATTTAGCAGCGGAATGAATTGATTAACAGACTGAATACAATAAACATGGAGATATGAAGAACAACATAGATATCCAATGAACAATATCTTCTATTGAATAAATGAAATAGGCTGAAACAGTAAAACTGCAGAAATGAAACACTTGCTCGAATGGTGGTAGTTATCTCTGAGAAGAGATGTGGATGCTATGCTCATCCTTTTGAGAAGAATGATTACAATGAGGCTCCAAAGGAATTTTTAACATTACTCATGAATGCAAAAACCCTATACATCCAAAAGCCTAACCCTAGGAGATGAAACACCAAAAGTTATGTGGGCTCCTATGGGCAAGTTGGTACCTCAACTTCCTTGGGTCGTAACTTTTGCATACGACCTCTGTTTTAGGTGCATGATAGCCCATTGTAAAGGTATTTTCGAGAACTACACATTACACCATCAAACTCTAACTCAGTTTATAGTTTGGCTATGGTGAGCCAAAAAGACACTGTTTAGGGCCCCAAAACGGATCTGGAAGTACAGAAAGATGTGCTGACATAAAAACATAAAAAATAAGCCAGTTGGATTAGGTGGGAGGCAACCAGTATCCACCTAGAATATGTGTAGGGATTCAGAAAACCCTGGAAGTGTAGAGCCCACGATTACAAAGAAGTATAGAATAACGCGATGAACTAAAAATTGCCAAGAGGAGCTAGTTGGAATAGGTGGGTGGCCACCAATATCCACCTGGATCAGTCCTCCCCTATTAGGATCAATGGTGTCCATTGCATTGAGTTCCCCCATCAGGTGAGGAAACTTATGTTGAATTTGGCCCCAGGTGAGTCACTTTCCTTAGTGGAGGAGCTGCCTTGCTTTGACAACCCGATAAAGATGGATCATTTGCTAGCGAGTGCCCTTGAGTTGTGTGTCCACTATCTGATCAGTGGATGAATGTTCCATGTAGTCATGGTTGAGCTATGTTGGTGCCAAATGTTCTGCGATCTTTCATTTGTCCAATAATGGTGGAAAATATGGCCGAAGGAGGTCCACATTGAACATTGGGTGCAAGCCAAGGAAGGGTGGAGTGTTGAGCTCAAGAGCATTTATACCCACAACCTTGGTGATAGTGTAAGGCCCATAGCAAAGTGGACGGAGCTTTCGATGGGGCCTTGCCAGACTTTGTCTCTAACCTGAAGCTGCTGCGGTACCCTGTGTTGATCATGGACCTACTTTTACTTAGCATTGGCTTTCTGCAAAATCTCATGGACCTATTGGTGGATGTGCTGAATCCGCTCAATGAATTTGGTGGCTTTGTCGGTCTTAGACTGAACATGGGAAGATTTTGTCTGTGTGATTGCAAGAGGTAGTGAAACATCAATGGGACCCAAGGGTTGGAATCCTAGCCCCACCTAAAATGGGATATGGTCGATGGATCTATGGAGATCCCTGTTGTAACTGTGTTGAACATAGGGGCGAATCTCATCCCATGTACACAAATGCTTAGAGTTTTACACGTGTAGGATGTGCACAATCATACGATTGATGAACTTTGTTTGGCCATCTGTTTGGGGGTGGAAAGCAGTGGATTTAGTGATCTTGGTGTCCAATAGTGACCAGAGACTCGACCAAAATGTGTTGAGGAACCTGTTGTCCCAGTCGAGGATGATGGTCTATGGTATCCCAAAATGGACCCACACTCGTTCAAAGAAGAGCTTGGAAGTATCTACCGCTGTGATATTCTTCTTGTAGGTTGTGAGGATGACCATCCTTGAAAATTGATCAATGACTACAAATACACAATCATTGCCTTGCTTGGTGGATGAAAGGCCATAAATATAATCCATCGAGATGGATTCCCAAGGCTTCTCGGGGGTAGGAAGAGGGGTGTATAAGCATTGCTTCTTGATGGTTGGCTTGGAAATGGCATAAGCAGTGTGAGATATGATATACTTGTTGACGTCATGTCAAAGTTTTGGCCAATAAAAATGTTTCTGTAGAATGACCTCAATTTTCTCCACGCCAAAATGTCACGACACCCGACTATAGTGGGCTTCCCAAATCATCTTTGCACGCTCGCTTGTAGGAACACAGAGATGGCCCAGATGACATAACAATTCATCCTTAATGTGAAAATCGATGACATTCGCTCCTGTACCCAAGAGATGATTGGTGGTGCAAAGTTTGGATCTTGTTGATAAATTTGGGGCCACTCATATGCCTCATGTCCACATGAATGGAGAAAAATGGTGAGTGTATCCACAGGAGGTTGACTAAGGAATTCAATGACACGATTTGTGCTCCCTGTCTTATACTTGATGTTGAGATGGAATTGTTGCAGGTAGGTGGACCAATTCTGATGACGATCATTCTGCAACTTCCCCTGTGTCTGTATGAACTGTAGAGGCTTGTGATGAGTGTGGATGATTGTCTCCTTTCCCAAAATGTAATGTTTCCATTGACAACAGGCTTGTACAATTGAATACATTTCCTTATCATAGGTGGAGTATTTCCAGTTAGTATCTGAGAGTGTCCCACTATGGTATGCCACCAGATGATTGTGTTGAGTGAGAATTGTGCCTACAACATAGTCATGTGCATTAGTCTCAATCTCGAATGGTTTTTTCAGATTAGGAAGGGAGAGTACTGGAGTTGAGCACACACAATGCTTCAGATCATCAAATTCTCATTGTTGTTCTTTCCCCCACACGAAATTTTCCCTACCACCTCCCTTGGTCACTTGGCTGAGGACCCATGCAATATGGGAGAATCCCAACATGAACCGTCGGTAGAAGTTGGCCAGTCCCAAGAATCTATGAAGCTCGGTGAGCGTGTTCGGGGCTGGCCAGTCACGAATGAATTAGATCTTAGCTGGATCAACATGTACCACATGCTCATAAACAATGTAGCCCAAGTATAGACTGCTCAAATCCTGCTGAATATGTTGCATGTGCTCCTCCCAAGTTTCGCTGAAGATGATGATGTCATCCAAATATACCACCACAAAAGAGTTGGTAAAGGGTCTCAATACATCATCCATCAACCTCATGAAAGTGGTTGGTGCATTTGTTAAGACAAAGGGCATGACCAACCATTCGAAGAGACCTTCTTTAGATTTGAAAGTTGTCTTCCATACATCAGTTGGTTTGATGGGAACCTAGTGGTAGCCATACTTTAGGTCAATCTTGTTGACAAAATTTTCCCCCTTGAGTTGGTCAAGAAGGTCGTCAATCCTAGGAATTGGGCATCGGTTCTTGACTGTGATTTTGTTTAATTCTTTGTAATCAATGCAGAGTCACCAGGTCTCGTCCTTCTTATGCACCAGTACAATCGGTCTTTCGCAAGGGGATGATTTGGGTTTGATGTGCCCTTTATGAAGAATCTCTTGGATATGACACTTGGTTTCGTCATTTTCCATCAGTGAGTGATGATAGACTGGTCCATTAGGTAGAGGTACACCGGGGATTAGATCAATTGGATGCTTGAATTGGAAGTGCGTCGGTACCCCGGTGGGTGAGGAGAAGGTGTCTCTGTACTCTTCCTCGATCCCATCCACTTGCTTCTACTGCAAAGAGAGGCTCTGTGTAGAGGCCACAAATGTGGCAACGACCTTTTGCTTAATGTGAAATGATCTTGCTGCATTGCTTAGGAGAGATTAAATAAATAGTGGTGGGAGATGCTACCTCTGGTATCATGTACAATTGTATACCCAAAGTAATAATAACACTGCGGGGTCTAGACTCATACACAACATGACACTTCCACAAATATGGTTGTCCTAAAAGAACATCACAAACTTCAAGGGGAGAAATATCACACAATACCTCATCTTTGAAGGGCTTGATGTCGTAGGGAATACGACACTGTTGGATGACATGGATATCTCTTCCTTGGCGAAGCCAACCAATGGTGTAGGGCTACGGGTGCGGTTTCGTCAACAGGTCTAGTCGCTTGACAACATCTGTTGAGATTAGGTTCTTCTGACTGCCACTATCGACAATGAAATGAAGTGGAGCCCCCTTTTCCCACATTTGTGAGTGAAAGAGGTGTTCCCCTTCATCTAGTTATTCTTGTTCGCTTGGTTGGACTTTGGTGATAGCGACAGTGGCACTCGGTTCAACATCGATAATCTGCTTCCCTCCTTTTGGATTTGATTCGAAGTCATAATCGGCCTCTGACTCAGAAACCTTTATCTCGACCATGAGTGACTGCTTGGAGCAACATTATTTAGTGTTGTGCCAAGGGATTTTATGGTATTCACACCATTTTCCCATGTCCTTCTTCATTTTCTCATTTCCCTTCTTGTGTTGTGGCTTGGACTGGTTGTCCTAAGAGTGGCCATCTTTGCTCTGTCTCTTATTGTGTGGGTGGGGGCCGCCTTTTCCCTACTTCAACTGTGAGGAGTTTGCAGATCCAAACTCTCGCCTCTTCTGCTTAAATTTCTACTCGATCTTGAAAACATATTTATAAGCCGTACCCAATGAGGCGATGTCCATAAATTCCATTTATGTTTGAATGTATCTATGCAAACAGTCACGGTATTTGAGCACGAGATGTCGCTCAGAGTCATTGATACCCAATTTGGTGCACAGGGTATGCAAAATATTTGTGAAATCTGGTATTTTCTGGTCCCTTTCTTGACGCAGGGTGGTCCATCTGGTGTACTGGTCCTTGTATCTTCCAACAGGGTAGCATTGTTCTTCAATGGTATATCGGAAGGAGTCCCATGTAGGGGAAACCACAAACATTGCATATTCCTATATGGTCCTTTCCTTAGAGTAAGTATCCCACCAATCCTTAACATGGGGGATGACCTTGAGGAGTGTAAAAGTAATCTTTTCCCTATCGAACAAATTGCAGACCAAAAAATACCCTTCATGCAGATTCAACCATTTATCTACAACATCCGCATATATTAGTCCTTCAAATAATGGAATATCAAAATTTACATGTACCTTGAAGGGGGTTGCATGGCCGCTTGATGAAGATGCTTCTCCTGTGGGCAACTACCAAAGGATCTGCGCAAAATTGTCCATCATTTTGTTCCTTTATCGCGCAAGGCTTCCTCGAGCAACATTTTAAAAGGATCTCCTACTCCATCATCTTTCTTTTCTTCCCCCATGGGTTGTTGTTGGGCTCGACACAACTGATCTTGCAACAACTCGATTGGTTCGAGTCCCAACTTCTTATACCCAGATCTTGTGAGGGACATGCATGAAGAAAAATAAATGAAGAGCAGACTGCTCTGATACCACTGATTTAGATTTAGGAGCAGAATGAACTGATTAACATAATGAATACAATAAACACAAAGATATGAATAACAACAAAGATATCCAATGAACAATATCTTCTATTGAATAAATGTAATAGGTTGAAACTGTAAAACTGCAGAACTAAAACACTTGCTCGAATGATGGTAGCTATCTCTGAGAACTACGTGCATCTGTTTGAGAAAAATGATTACAATGAGGCTCCAGAGGAATTTTTAACATTACTCATGAATGTCGAAACCCTAGACATCCAAAAACCTAACCCTAGGAGATGAAACGCCAAAATTTATGTGGACCCCTATGGGTAAGTCAACACGTCAACTTCTCGAGGTCGTAACTTTTGCATACGACCTCAGTTTTAGGCACGTGATAGCCCATTGGAAAGGTATTTTCAAGAACTATCCATTACACCATCAAACTTTGACATTGTCTACAATTTGACTATGTAAAGCCAACAAAACATTGTTTAGGGCCCCAAAACGACCCTGGAACTACATAAAGATGTGATGACATGAAAACATACAAAATAAACCAGTTGGATTAGGTAGGAGGCCACCAATATCCACTTGGAAGATGTGTAGGCCTTCAGACAACCCCAAAAGTGTAGAACCCATAATTACAAAGAAGTACATAAGAACGTGTTGAACTAAAAATTGTCAAGAGGAGCTAGTTGGAATAGGTGGGTGGCCACCAATATCCACCTGGATCACCTACCATCATGTACAAGGCTTGAAGAAAATAGGTAGGATGTCACCAAGATATTTCACCAAAAACCCGATGTTTACTTTGCAAATCCCACTCGTCAATTCCGATATGGATGCTCTAATACAACAACACTAAAACAATATGTACCTTGTCGACTCTTACCTAGCATCTTTGAACTTGCAACCTCCACAAGCCACCACAGACATATTAGTGCCACCATAGCACTAGGACTTATCCCAACATCTACAAAGCACCATGGCCACAATAAAACTAGACCGACTTTCATTCAACAAATAACCAAACTAGAAGGACCACTCAAAACAACGAGCAAACTAAATACCAATTAAGCTAGATGACCAAAAAAAATGTGGAACCAAATCAGAAATACAGTAATGTTGGTGTGGATGCCAATATGAAACAAAACAAGCAAGTTCCAATATATATGCACTAAATATTCATCAATTTTCTTACTAGGTAGCTTCGAACTCGCAACCCCCACAAACCACCACGAAGATATCACTTCCATCATAGCACTAGGACTTAGACAAACATCGACAAAGTGCACAACCACACTAGAACCAAACTTACTAGCAAAAAACCGACAACCAAACCAAAATTCCCAAGTAGCACAAACGACCATCAACTAGACCTCACCAAGAAAAGAATGGAAGTGTGACTATGGTATGAAAAATGACACAACTCCCCAATTCAATGCACCACAATTTCCACAACTCTCGTAATAAATGTGTGATAGCTCCTACATCTTCACGATCCAATGCAACACACCTCCCACAACCAAAACGTTGAATATGCCATAGCTTCTGAAGAATTGGTAGTGAATGTGGGTAAAATATAGATGCAATCACACTTCCATATCCAAGGCTCCAACAAATGAGGTATATGTTAGCAAAATATTTCACCAAAATCCCAAAGTCCACTTGTCAAAACCCACCTGTCATCACCTATATAGACATATTAAAACAACATCACTCATATAAGATGTCCCCCAAGGACATAATAAAGTATGTAGATTTATCTTCAGTATTCATAATAAATGAATATATACAAATATGGGTCAGTGAGACATTCATTTTTTATAGAATATAAATCATAATATTCTAAATAAAAACAAAATATATAAATTTCTTAGTGGATTTTCAATTGGGTCTATCTTGTATGGTTGTAAGAAAAAGATGTTATCTTCCCTAATACCTACCTTGGTTCAAATCTTATTTGTTATATGAGTATTGTTTGTGAACTAGTTATAGATTGGAGTTGGGAAAGTTTTTTCCACTTATTAAATCATTATAACTATTATTATCTACTTATTCACGGTTTAGCTACAATTTATCGTTCATTTAAATGGAATCAACCACTCGCTAGATTTGAACTTGTGACCTATGGTCTCCCCATAGGTAATATGTGTTGGGATAATGTTTCAACCATGTTTCAACCAATTAACCAAACCCTTGAGGATTATGTTATTTCTAATCATTAGTTTGTTCATACTATCCAATATTCTATGTTCGCCTACTTCTCTCCCATGTTTGATAAAGCACAAGCAGGTCCTTGCTCCTTAAAATAAGTGGTCAAGTTACTTGGTATGAGAGGTTTTTATTTATCCCACATTCATTGCATGGATTTCTCTTATCACTTTTAATTTCTATATATTGAACAAGTCACAAGGTCTTTAACAATGGGATAACATGTGTGTTTCTCATAGAAATATATGCTAGAGGAGTCTTGGAGCACTGAAATCTTGATTGATTTCTCTCGATTCAGTAAGGGAATGCGAGTCTTGGAAGCTTACTCTTGGAGGCTTACTCCAACATAATTTGGAGCAACATAGTTTGAAGATTAATGAAGAAACATTATGCCTTAATATTAACCCTTTATTTGGACAAATGATTGTTGTGAAATCACATCCATACAATCATTCAAAATAGTGTATTATTAAATCATTCAAAATTAATATATAAAGCATAAATTTAAGCTCTTAATGATAAACACATCAACATATAATATATCAACATATAATATATCCACAAAATACCATTGAAAAATATAAACCAATATTAAAACTAAACATGGAATAATGTTTAGTTGTAAATAATATAACTACAAAATATCATTGAAAAGTATGAACCAATACTAAAACTAAACATGAAATAATGTTTATAATATTATTGCTAAATTATAAATAATGTATGAACCAATATTAAAACTAAACATGAAATAATGTTTAGTTGTAAATATTATTGCTAAATTATAAATATTACTGCTAAATTATAACAAATGAGATTTAAAATTGACAAGGATAGAGCATTGGTAAACTTCACCTATTAAGTCTAAACACATAAACACTAACAAAATACCATGGAATAATAAACAAACCAATATTACACTTAGAATATCAAATATTGTTTAATTGTAAATATTATTTCTAAATTATAAAAGGTGAAGTTTAAAATTGAAAAAACACTATGAAATAATATTGTAACTAATTATGTAAGAGAATGATTATAGCAATCTGACGTTGTAAAGGAATATAAGAAATCTTGACACTAAATATATAAAATGAATTATACATTTGCATCCGCAATTAAATGTAAAATCAAATTTGTTAATGAAATGGTTGAATCACGAATCTTGAACTAATAGAAAAGGGTAACCGGTCCTTCAATTCTTTAACCTATTCTAGTAATATAATTAGAAATGATTATAATTATTTAATCAGAGAATTCATAAATAATATTTTAAATATTCAATATCTATTTGCAAATTGAACCAATTTTAATAGTATAATAAAATTAATCATAATTATTTAATTAGAAAGCCTACAAATAATATTTTAAATATTGAATGTACACTTGTACAACATAATTTAATTTTTAAATTGGATTTTGTTTCTTTTTAAAAGAAAATTGGTAATGTGATCATTTCTTCTTATATATACTTTTTACATAATGTGATCATTTATGTTGGTATATTCTTTTTCTTACACTCAAATTAATGAATGAGATTTAATGTTCATAATTTTCTAGCATTTATAAATGCATCCATTTTTTATATTTACTATTTAGGATTAACAAATTACTAAGTCAGGTTTTCAATTGACACGAAACATATTTTAGCAAATACAACCAAGATTACTTAACTTTTAATATTAACATTTACTTTTAACTTTTTACATTTTGAAATTGACACCTATGTTTAGTGGAGAAAAATAATTCTCCTGTGGTTACATTTCACAACCTGCCATGGGAGGAGTGGAAATAAGAAGCTTTACTTTTTTAGTTTTTAGGAGTGGGAACATATGAATTGTGAGGAGATTTCCATGACCTGGAAGGGAAATCACATTGGCTAAACTTTTAGCTATACTAAAGAGCAATCACACTTCAATATTAACTCTTGGTACTAAGGAACAATATAGTTAAATCTTAAATTTCATGTACTAAGATTAGTATACATTTAAAAATAAATTTCCATCCTTAAAATCATTCCTGGCTAAAATTTGTTACAGCCTATCTAACCTTGTTATAAAATTAAGGATCAATGGCTTTTAATGAAGTAATTTATTATCTAACCATTTAGTGAAGGTGTTAATTTATTATGTAACCATTTTAAATTAAAAAAAACCATTTTTAATAATCGTATGTTATTCTGAATCCAAGAATGGAAGGTCATTTTAAATTAAAAAACCACTTTTAATAATGGTATGCCATTCCAAATCCAAGAACCACTTTTGATAATGATATGCCATTTTAGGTCCAAGTAGAGGAGTAGGAAACAAGTATTTCTTCTTTTGAAATATATTGAGACTCAACCTTTTTTAATGGTATGTCATTTTAGGTCCAAGTAGAGGAGTAGGAAACAAGTTTTATGAAGGATACTTAGGTTGGCTATTTTTCCACAATGGGTTGAACATTAGCCCTTTTTCCCCAAAGCATCATTTGAATTTTTGGGATACTTAGGTTGTTTTTTCTTAAGACACTTTTCAACTTCATTAATTTAATTGGAAGTCAAGGGATAATTTTAGGGGTTAAATTTCGCTCATGGGCTAATTTTCCATGGTTTCCCCCCCAAAAAAATTAGTTATTCTAAAAATGATTTGCCCAAATTCTATAGGATAAAATTATTTTACCTTAAAAATAGCCAAAACTTTATACAAACTATATAAAATCCTTATAAATTTGAATATTTTTAAAAAAATATCGTCAAACATTTTATAATTGGCATATGAAGGATTAGTAAGATTCGCCAAGGTTTCCGGGGTGGCAGGAGCGAGAGGGGTCATCATTTTCCCACGAGGAACTCAAACACTCACCTTCCACTGGATCCTTGGAATTGCATCCAATAACCAAGCCAGAGCCTATGCTCTGTATCAAGGCCTTCTCCTCGCCAAAAATATGAACATTCACTCCCTTTCGGTCATAGGCGACTCTAAGATAATTTTAAACCATGCCTACAAAGGCTCCCACCCCCCGAATATCCATTTAAATGCTATACTCCAACGAATCTAGACAATTATCAAACACTTCTCCAATATTTCCTTGTTTCATGTCCTTAGATGCAACAATCAAATGGCCGATACCCAAGCAAATTTGGCTATCGCCTTGGAGCCGGGTTCGTTAGTTGTAAATGGAATAACGCAATATAGGCCCATCCCATGATACAGTCACCCACCTGATAAGCAATTGACACTGGGCGGCCAACTCATCTGTCTGCCTGCCTTGACACTTGGACTATGAATCTGACCACCAGCGTGTACTCTTCATGTCACAACACCTCTCCCCTAACTCCGCCATTTGTCTTAAGCATACGGGTCCGCAAGCTACTATACGTCACCTCCCGCCACCTTGACGCATCCTCCTTCACCTCAGCGCGTGCCATTCTGCACACAACATCCATCTCCCTCGGCTTGGGAAGTCACTTCGACGTTCTTCTGGCTGCTCCAGATCTTGGTAACAAGACCCAGAGTGGGATGAATTCGCTCATCATGACTCCATGGGCGTACTATTCATTAAATTCCAGTAATGCGAATAGTACCAGGATCAACAAAGGGCATGGTAACAGCTCGTGTGTTCATCCAAAAATGAGAAATCAGAATTGTCCTTTGAATCTTGCGCAGTTGATGGAGCATATCAGAGGACGCATGACACATATCTTGAACCTATTTCATACTTCGCAGAAGAGAGCAGATTCTACCTCTCCTTCGATCACAAATAAAGGCTCTTGCATAATACAGACATGCAACGAAAGCAATCCCAACAAAATGAAAAGGAGCAAAGGCAGTCAACGCGCCATCTCTGTGGAAGAGCATGAGGAATTGGTCAATACAGTGAAAAACCTGCAAATTCAGCTCAGATCCCTCTCATCTCAAGTCTTAACCATAACAAAAATCACTGTTCAACACTGGGGAGAGCATCAACAAACAAAGGATGAATGCGAGGCGCTAAGGCAACAGATAAAAATTCTCCAATTTGGGGCTGGACCTGTATCACCTTCAGCCTCCCTAGCATCTACTGCAACCATCTCTGTAGCAACTTCTTCTCCAGGACCTCGACCGCGACTGGACCTAAATCTGTGGCTCTCAGCAGAAGAAGAACCCTCAACACCGGTCGAGAACAATCTTTAAGTGTATGCTCTGTTTAATAGTTTTTTTGTTAGGCTCTTACTGTATGATCTTTACTGTAAAAGCTCAGGTCAGCTTTAGCATAGTAGAAAGTCCTACCCCCGCTCACCACATACATACTGAGAGCTTACAGGGAAGAGAATTTTGTAATTACAGCTACTGCAACTCATCTTTTGTGCTTCTCTTGCGATTATTCGCCACTCTTTTAATATAAATTTTCTCTGGTTTTTGTTAAAAAAAAAAGATTCGCCAAGGTTTCTACATTTTAAAATAAATTTCGATCCATGAATCAAATCGTATGTTTACAATTTTACAGTTGAAAGTGTGGGAAAATGAATAGCGACTTAATTGTCTTAATAAATGTATGGTTTTGAATTCAAAACAATTGACACCTCAGAAAATATGTCCTTTGGTCAAAAACAATAGTGATGAGTAAATATGAGGGAAATTACCCTTCCTTAGTATTCAAATTAAAGCAAATAAAATAGTTCTCTTATTAATAAACTCTAAGTAAAATGACAAATGTTGCAAAATTTTTATTGAAGCATATTGGCACTTATATCAAAAATAAATAATAGAGATACCAACAAACATATTAAAAATAAATGTTATATAAGTCAAGTAAAAATTTAAACAATATTCTCTTGAAGTTCATGTATAATTTGACACACTATGCACCTGATTATTAAAAAATGAATTCACTGCTCTGAACCAATTCATATATCCATGCCCAGTTTTCACTCTCATATGTAGATATATATTTTTGTATCACATTGTTTTTCCAAGGAAAACCTCTGGGGATCCCCTCCACTTCCCCATAATTTCCAGATGGTGGGAAGATTAACTGTTGGCATTGATTACAACACTTGACCTGATAGGGATCATTGAGTGAGGCCCATGGAGATGGAGGCAACCATCCCAAGGAGTCACCTCATGCCCTCCTACATTAATCCTACAACACTCAACCACTCTAGCTAACCCACCAGAATATATATTTTTATATCACATGCAATCACATAAGCAAACATTTGCAAATGTAAGGATAAATATGTTGAATGATGATGTTAATACATTTAGATGACAATCTTGGTTGTGCAGTTATGTAAGATTGCTATAAGTAGAGAAACTAGGGTCACATAATATGAGGTTGTGCTCTCTTAATAAGTATTGTTGTTCATGAGTAATAATTGTTATTATTCACATGGTAAATAAAAAGGGAAAATTGAATGCTACAAATGCTTTGCTAGGGTTTATGCTCTATGTCGTTGGGTCCATGAATCCATCACGGATACTTGTACAAAGATTAATTACTATCACACCTTTCAACAAACTTGATGCCAATACACCTTGTTGTTTATTTATATTTAGTGCAAAAATATAGTGTGATTGGTCTTTAGTATAGCTAAAAAATGAAAACTTCATATATTTAGGGTTGCATTTCAATGGTTGATAATATAATGATAATAGATTTTTTTTAAACATATTGCGATAAAACATATATACTAGCAACAAACACATTATAAAAGTGGTTGATATACACCGATCATAGTCATTAGTTTGGAAAGGTGGAAAATGGTGCCAATCGACATATATCAACCACTTTTATAAAGTGGTTGTTGCTAGTATACATTATTTCAACTCAGATTAATGGAATCTATTCAAAGCGACGCAGGACACATCCGCCAAACAACGAGTACAAGAGTTACAAGAACGACCATTTAAAACTCAATTGTCGTGGAAGAGAGTCACTAATAAATTTCATATTTACATTATCTTAATGTCACCAAAATTTTCCGCGTGAGCTGACAAGATATAACTATAAATTTTAAATATGAGTTTGTGTTGTTAGCAATGGAACTGAGATGGAGATATTTATGGACAAGAGGAATTCATTTTCTAACACAATCAAACGAAAAATTACACTTATAATGGTGGGCGTGCATGATTTTTAAAAACTTTTGGAAGCTTGCTTACGACAATACCAATTCATATTAAATAAATCTGATTTGTTAATTACACTATATATACAACAAGGAGGTGTAGGCCATGATTAATTTATTTTTCGTTTTGTTTTTAATCTAGGCCAGGTTGTCTCAAAATGGCTCAAAAGGCCCAAAATCCTTGATGGAAAAGTTTCATGCTCAAAGTTTTCATCAATCAAGTGGAACTATAACTCCGAGCGAAACTTATTAACTTCTATTAAAAAGGGGTTGAGTTTGTCCACTTATTAACTTCCTCCTTGTTG
>SNQJ01S0001318.1:175239-190180 GCA_010110895.2 Picea sitchensis | reverse complement strand
TTCTCAATACTTCCATCAACAACATGTTTTATTTTGAAAATCCATTTGGAAGATACCACATCCTTGCTCTTCGGTCTGGGAACTATTTCCCATACATCATTCTTTATGATGGATTGGTATTCTTCTGTCATGGCATGTGCCCATTCTTTCTTTTGAATGGATTCTTCAAATAAGGTAGGCTCCTTCTCTAGGAGATCACACATCAAAGTCATATAACTGGAGAATGGCTTAGGCTTCTTCACTTGTCTCATGGTTCCTTCGCGGACACCATACTTCTCTCCATCTTGAATAAGTTTCCTTGCCCAGGATGGATTTCTCTTGTGGGAGATCGTCATCTGGGGAGGTTCTTGACATTCTACTATGTCACGATCTTCTAGAATCTCCTCATTAGGGGAAGCTATGACTTCCCTCACTGGTTCTGCAATTCTGGGAACTACAGGTTCCTCTTCATATACTTCTTCAAGATGGCATCTTCTTGATTTCTTGAGTGTTGCATCTTCATCAAAGGTTACATCCCTACTGATATCAATATGATGGTGACCTAGTATATAAACTTTGAAGGCCTTGGAGACCTCAGAATATCCAACAAATATTCCCTTCTTTTTTGAAGGGTCCAACTTGTTTCTCTTCTCTTTTGGAATATGTACAAATACTGGGCAACCAAATATTTTGAGATCTCTTACTTCTGACTTATTTCCGGAGAAAATCTCTTCTGGGGTCTTGAACCCAAGTGCACTATGGGAAAATATGTTCTACGCATATACTGTTTTTTTTGCTGCTTTGACCCATAAGCACATTGGAAGATATTGATCATGGATCATGGTCTTCACTGCTTCCATTATAATTCTGTTCTTTCTTTCTGCTCCAACATTTTGTTGAGGATTGTAGGGAGTGGTGAGCTCCCTCTTGATCCCGACATCTTTGCAAAAGTTTACAAACTCTTTTGAGGTGTATTCTCCTCCATTATCTGACCTGAGTGTCTTGATATTTCTTTCAGAAAGATTCTCTATCAAGGCTTTGAATTCCTTGAATTTATTGAACACTTCATCTTTTGATTTCAAAGAGTAAACCCATTTTTTATGAGAATAGTCATCAATAAAAGATACATAGTATACATACCCACTAATAGAGGTTGATGGCATTGGGCCACACACATCTGAGTGAATGAGTTCTAAGACTCCTTATGCTTTAATGTCTCTCTTCGGAAAATGGTTCTTGATGTTCTTCCCTTGTGCACATCCATTACACACACCTTCATGATCAACCTTGAGTTCTGGTAGACCCGTGACTGCTTTTCTTATGTAAGGTAATGCCTTATAGTTGACGTGGGATAATATTCTATGCCAGAGTTTACACAAATTCTCAATGGAGTGGGCCATGGATACTTCTGAATGACCCCTTAGCTTATACAAGACACCTTCTTCTTTTCCAATAACAATTGCTTCTTTCATGGTTTTTCCTTTGGCCCACATAAGAACTTCTCCATCTATAAAGGTAAATTTGAAGCCTTTCTTTTCTAAAGCTGATATGGAGAGTAAGTTCTTTGTCAAACCTGGTACATAGAGTACATCCTTCATCTTCATTGGAGTCCATGAATTAAGCTTGTAATTTGATTCTCCTACTCCCTTGATAGTGTATTGATAATCATCTCCAAGTGTAACTTTATGAGAAAACTTCTTTTCTGAAAGGCAAGAGAGAATGTCTCTTTGACTTGTCACGTGCTTGGAAGTACCACTATCAATGAGCCAAGTTTCCTCACCAGGTGATACTAATCCTGAGAGGGCCGAGATTAAGACATAGTCTTCAATTTGTTCTTTTATCATCTTTGTGGGTGGCTCTTCATCTTCAACTGCATGGTCATGATACCTCTTGTTTTTATTCTTGTATTCTTCTTGTCTAGCTGGACAATGTTTCACAATATGTCCCATCTTGTCACAATGGTAACATTGGTAGGATGAGAAATCTTTTCCTTTTCTTTGTCCTTTCTGAAACTTCTGGAATCTCCTTGGTTGAGATTCTTTATGTATGAATTTGTTTTGGGGTTGAGACTCTTTATGAGTTTCTTTCTGGAAGTAAGTCTTCTTTCTTCCTCCTTTAGTGTGAGTAGATAAGGATTGATCTTCATCTCTTGATAGCAAAGTTTCTCGGTTAGCTACCCTTGATTCTTCTTGAATACATTCTCCCCAAAGACTGCCAAATTGTAGTTTCTCCTTTCTGGCACAAATAGTTTGGATGAATGCATCCCAAGGTCTTGTGAGACCATTAAGGGCTGTCATTATGAGTTCATCTTCACCTACAGTATCTCCAATTGCTTCTAGCTGTTCTTTGAATTATGATATTTTGGAGAAATATTCCTGGATCGTTTCTCCTTTTTGCATCCTTGTATTCTTGAGTTGAGTTCTTAGATTCATCTTTTGATTTATGTTCTTTCCTTCATATAATCTGGTTAGGGCATCAAACATTTGTTTTGGAGTCTTCTTTGAAGACACTTGAGGAATCAAGTGATCTTTGTTAGAATCTGCAATGATTCTTTTGGCCCTAATTGTGTCCCTTTGGTGTTTTGCTTTAGCTGCAGCATCGTTGGGTTCTGGTACATCTTCTTTAATAAATCTTGCTAGGTCATTCTTTTCAACAATGAGTCCAATCCTATGCTTCTAGGCATGGAATTTTTCCATGCCTTCTAGCTTGTCAACAACATTAGTGCTTGCAAACATATTTTACCTTGAGCTATGAAAAATGCTCAAAATTGAATTCCGAACTTACCAGGAGGTGCGCTTGGCTGAGGCGAGTAGCCTGGTGTGGTTAGATTTCAGAAAATCCAACTTTTACCCCTTCAAACTTGACCAACAGATTTATGGACTGGTGCTTCTGGTTTTCTGGTACTTCTAGTTTTCTGGTACCTCTGGTTTCCTGGTACTTCTGGTACTGGTGAAAACTAGGGTTTCACTTTCCGAGAGATCTATCCACTGAAAAGGTGCATTGAAGATGCCAAAGTGTTCCTTGAGGTAGGTGTCATTGGACTAATCGGTAGGTGCAAACACTAACAGATCTCCCTAGATCCACCTGGATCTAGAACAAAATAGGGCAGGACACGACTCTTTCCCTAAGTTGTAATCATTGAATCTGCTAATAGGGAGGAATAAGTGACATACCTTTATATCGCTTCCTACAGTCTCTATTGCTCCCACTTCGCTCCGGTGCTCTCGTGAGGTCAATTCCAAGACAACACAAACCAACCAAAGTGAAGATAGCAAAATGTATTCAACGTCAACTTATGCATATGATCAAGGAATTACACAATAAAGTAAGAGTGACTTTATGGGAAAGGGACATGCCACTGTATCATATTAATTGAAAGGAGAAAATACAACCTGATCGCCTTGATGTCGCAAGCTTCCTTTCAGTGACCCTTGGTTCCAACACACACACTTGCTCTATACTTGCATGAAGAAGATCCAATTCCTCTTGATAGATCAACTAGAGTCTTCAAGCCTCTGTCCAAGCAGGGTTCTTCACACAATTATTTCACCAATTCTTCAATTAATCTTGCTTAACCTTTTCCATGAGAAACCTTTCAATATATAGAAGAAGGAGAGATGGTTACATAGATGAGGATGATCCCATCAAATCTGAGAAGTCAGTAAAATGACAACCATACGAATGCCAACTCACTTTCTAGAAGATTCCCTTCTAGAACCCTCGAGACCTCTTCCCCTTTCCAAGCTTAAAAAYAGGTTTGCACCCTGTGTATGGAGCAAACTGTGAGAAGTTCACACCCTAAGTGTAGGTGGCCTGTGAGAATGAGTGATTCTCACACCCTAGGCCATTGACAGCCTGCAAACTCACTTTAAAAATATGTTTTTGGAAGGAGACAAGATCCACTTTTCTCAGGCAAAAAGTCCTTGTTGGGATCCTGAATACACCATTGTTAATACATCACCAGAGTGACCAAAATCGTGTGTAACAGAATGCCCCCCAAGGTATGAGGCCGGAATCAGTGACAACCGAAATAATTTGTAAACTGCATGTGTGTGTCGGAAACCAGGAGTGCACCTGATCAGAAACCTGCAAACAATCAAGCATCTGCAGAATATAATACCAGTTTCGAGGTAGGCATTCCCATACTCAGATCACAAACGAATGACATCATGAACATAGGTCATGGCCACCAACTATACACCATGGATCCATGCCATCAAAAATACTACATAGCCACCAGGAATACACTATGGATCTATGCGAGAGACTCAAATTAGGATGGCATAGCCATGTGACATACAAAGTGGATCTATGTGTCGATGCAAATCATACATACTCCATCGCAGCCTGGATCAAAAAGATGAAACCCAGGGTATTCAATCCCATCACCTGAAAATACGAATCTAGCCATGTGATTACATGTGCCGAAGTCGAACATGGTAGAAACCACTTGATTACCGGTCATTGATGAAACCGTTAACAAGTGCGAGGGAAATCACCATTAATGTCAATGACTCCCAAGGTACACTAGTAAAATCCAATGAATGTGAATAAATGAGCTGAGGTCGAACATTCAACAGAATCTCCCGATCAGGGGTCAATAATGAAAACCCACTATTGAAAGTGAGAGAACCCGCCATTGAGGCATGCAAGTTCCAAGGTACCAAAACTTTCTAAGTCTTGTTTCCGGATAATGAGTTGGAGTCGACGGAACAAAACTCATCACAGGAGGGCCTTGATGTATCCCCCATCAATGAAACGAAACGAGTAATAGATTTTGAAGGTGAAACAAAGCATGATATAGATGAAAATGGACACAGGGAAGATC
Organism: Picea sitchensis; assembly: GCA_010110895.2. NCBI lineage: Eukaryota > Viridiplantae > Streptophyta > Pinopsida > Pinales > Pinaceae > Picea > Picea sitchensis. The sequence goes on along the minus strand of SNQJ01S0001318.1, from coordinate 185,373 downwards.
GACTTGGTAAGAATGGACAACTGCAGATGGCCGACTCAATAGAGGTTTTGGATGAACTTCTCTTGAACATATGAACGACACGACCAGGGATTTGGCAGCACTGACTCGGAGACGACTCAGGATATGACCTTGTAGCAAGTCAAATGAGAGACAAATGGATTTTCCAAACTAGCTTCAAATAATGAATAGGGGGTGTCATGTTCAAGAGTGACACTTACTGCCAAAAAATATGAATACGAAAACCCATCCCTTTCCTAAATTTTCCCCCACCATTTCTGGCGAGTACCTCTTTATTTTTACGCAAGCTTGAGGAGGATAACATATGCTTGTTTATGTAAGCTCATCCTTCGGACGAGTCCCTCAGAGTATGTTTAACGAACCCTAGGAAGGAGTGGCTCGACCCCATTATGGATCTTTCGATGTTTGTTTAACGAGTCCAAAGATAGAAAACTTGAAAGTTTTTCATGATTATAGAGTCTGGAAAAACACTTAAAAGAGAACTCTCTCAGTTCCTTTTTTGTAAAATAGTTCGACATGACTGAAAAAGTGATAAACCATCGCCCATTGAGCGTTTTGTTTAGATACTTTTACGAGCATGAACAGAACAAGGTCGCTCGACAATCTTTTCGGTTTTATGGAGTGTGAAAAGAGCTTAAAGGATACTCCTTTGGTTTCGTCATCTTCATGTTACCATGAAGAGTAGGAAAAGACGAGAAAAGTATACTTGGTTGCGTTCTCATGTATTTTCGAGCGCGAGAACGAACGAAGACTGAGCTCGAAGTTTTTCTAAAAACTATAAAAAGTAGTCGCGCATGTGACGAAAAAAGAAAAAACATCCGTACTCTTTCGTGTGGACTTCAAAGTCATTATATCTACAAAAATTCACACTCATAGGGCTATTAGGCATTAGGTTTGATGAATAAAACAATATAAAAAATCATCAAAAATGGTAAAAAGTAAATATAAGTGGGTAAAAGGACTTTTACCATAGTCATTGTGATTTTGCCAAGAACTTTGCCAAAAAAACCTCATTTTACATCAAATTTCATCGCTCAATTGTGGGAGACACATGCGACCATTTGGCAAACCGTCTCCGTCAACGAGGTAAGCTCTCTGTCTTCTACCTTTTCATGGTTCAATTTTTTGTTTTCATTGGCAAATTTCAARGTTTTAATCTTGTTTTGGGGCCAAAACTTGTGCCCTAGCATTCTCACAGGCCAGCCATACGGGACCTGCGAGAATGCAATATTATCGCAGGTGCCCTTAAGGCCACCTTCGAGAATCTCACACTGTGCTAAAGGGGCACCTGTGAGGGCCAAAAAATGAAATTTTGACTTAGCTTTTTGCTCAATAAAAATATGCCAATGGTTGAAACAAGAGGCTGACCTTTCTCTTATGGTTCTTGTGCAGGCCTTTAACCATCACGATGCTGGAGTGGCGCGAAAGAGAGAATGAAGAGGATGATGCTATTGCCGGGAATGACCCGGGCATCGTTGCTACTCTTTGAGACTGTGGTCTCTAGAAATTCTTTCGGATCCCAGGCATGAGGGCCCAAGTCAGGTTGTTGGAGTACCTCGTTCATATGTGGGACGTGGACCAACAAGTTTTTCACGTGGGGGTCCACACATTGTCCTTGGATATCGATGATGTTTACTTCCTAATAGGACTACCACGGTGTGGGTACCACGCTAGCTTGAATGGTAGCCGAGGTGGTGGGCTGCCTATGAGTGAGTACTGCTGTCAGTACTGTGTTCCCGAGGTGGAAATAAGCAAAGGCAAGGTGTCTATTTGGGGGGTCCAAGACTTGACCTTGCGAACCATCTTGTTCACCATAGCACGCATGGCTGGGAGCAAAAATCCACACATGGATCTTCAGAGCTACTTCCAGTATGCCATAGAGTGTACAGAGCCACGAGTCTTCAACTGGTCGGATGCAGTTCTCCGTAGTATGAAGAGGCAGTTGACAAAATGCAGAAAAGGCGACCTGAAGCAATTCAGGTACGGATTACTTTTGGTGTCCTTCTTTCTTGAGAGGGTCCCCTTGCTGAGATTACAGGTTGAGTGGGGTTTACCATCCCCACAGGATCCAAGGATGTTGAGGTGGTGCAACCTCATGGCCCGACATGTAGCTGGGCCTATCATCAAATACAATGATTCATTCTTTGACTGGTTGTGGCCACAGATGTTGATGGTTGATGACTACGCCTATGCCGGATTGGACTTCCTAGGGGATCCAGATTTAGCCTTACTTGAGGATTCTCAATGGGGTGACCTAGGTGAGAAGTACACATTTTGTTCTTTTAAATGTTTTTTGATTTTTATCATACGAAATGTTTTTTTGTTTGTCCAAGAACTAATAAAAAATCTCTCTTTGATGACACAGATGTGGGGCCATACCGACCTCCATGTACGTCTCCTATTCAGCAATGAGGAGAGGCGGCTCCAGTGCCGCGATGGTATGCTGAAGACTATGAGGCAGTGGAGGAAAACTTAGAGGGGTTGACTGCTGACATTTCGGACATGCCTATCGGAGAGATCCCTCGACGTTATCAGCGCCATACTGTGGGCATGTCAGAGTCTATTGGCCGACTACTTCGTAGGGTTGTCCGGGTAGTCGTGTGTTATCACGAGCGTCACCCATGATGCTACTTTGTAGAAGCTACGAGCTTCATTTTTGAGATTTTGGTCCTTTGACAGACTTTTTTGTAAAAAACTTTTGATCATTATATACATATATACGGCTTCTACCGGCTTATCTTGTGTTGTGTGATACATGTGATGTGATTGGTTTATAAATGGCCCAAATGTCTATCTAATACATAGTTAGCTAATGCATCAATTAATGTATTTAGATATCTAGGAATATGCTGATACTCAATATAATCAACATAATGTTCCAAGAGGTGAATTTGTAAATATACCCGTAATAAAGTAGGACTTTGAATAACATATACATTACTTAACTGTAGTACTACTAGCGACGAATCGAGTCGTACGACCAAGTGGCGGATACTGAGCGAAATAGCATCAATCAACAATTCTATAATGACGCTATACTTTGCAATATTGTTGGTCGCATGGCCGAGACACAGACCTTGTAGAGTGATAAGTTCGTTTGTAGGGGCGTAAATTGCCCAAGCAGTAGAAGCAAGGTTCTGAGTACTACGGCTAGCGCTATCGACGAAGCCAATGTGGGGTAGCGAAGACTCTGACATCTGGAAACCAAACACAACGTAACATAAGGGCAGATACCAAAATAACGACAATGCATACTACAACAACACACAAGAAGTATGATACAATAAAATACAAGTACTCATGCACATGTGATATTAGGCATAGTAGTTCTTTAAGTATAACCCATTTCTGGGTTCACTCAAAGGGATACCGTCGTAATCTACTAACTCGTAAGCTCCTTTCTCCAAACTCATCTAACGATGTAAGGACCTCGCCACATAGCTTCAAATTTTCCAGGCCCTAGCACATCTCGATCTTGTTCGTAAAGGAGAACCAGATCACCTTCAGAGAAAACGCGAGGCTTGACATGTTTGTCATATTGGGCTTTGACGCGTTTCTTCTAGGCTTCTATGACTAGGCTGGTGTCGCGTCGAGTTTCGTCTAATTGCATGAGATACAACATACGTTCTTCTTCGGCAGAAGTGTTTGGTAGGAGTTTGACGGCTAGTTTTAGGGAGGGTATCTCACATTCAATCGGCAGGATGGCTTCTAGACCATAGACTAACTGGAATGGTGTAAACCTGGTAGCAGACTTAACAGACGTCCTGTAAGCCCACAATGCTGAAAACAACATCATGTGCCAACTCGTTTTGTGAATCCCTATGATTTGTTGAAGCATGGTTATGAGGACTTTGTTAATTGCTTCAACTTGGTCGTTGGCTTGTGGGTAATAGGGTGTTGAGTTCTCATGGCAAAGACCCAACTTTTCAGTGAGTTTGGACATCATGAAGTTTCTGAAGTGGCTACCGTGATCGATGACGATAGCCTGAGAAACACCAAAATGAGCTATGATGTGATTGAATATGAATAATGCTGCGGTCTTTCCAGTGTTGTCAAATGTTAGCATCGCCTCGACCCATTTCGTAAAATAGTCTATGGCTACAATAATGTATCCATGCCCTTCGGTCGAGTGAGGGTGACATGTCATGAAATCGATACCCCATTTCAAAAAAGGACCGAAGGAGACCACAGGGTGAAGAGGAGCGGGATGTGATCGTATTTTATGGTTGTAGGTCTGGCAAGCGTGACATTTTTGGACAACAATTATACAATCATTAAATAAAGAGGGCCAAAAATACCCAACTCACAAGATATTCTGGGCAATAGCATACCTAGACATGTGACCACCACAGGCTCCAGAATGGAAGTCATTTAGGCCTTTCTCGGCTTCGTCAAACGTGAGGCAGTGTCGAAAAACTGAGTCAATCCCACGACGATAAAGAGTATTACCGAAGATAATATACTGACGGGCTTGGTAGCGTATTCGACGACGGTCAATACTAGACAAATTGGGTCAGAAAGTCTGGGTTTGGAGATATATGATGATATCTCCGTACCAAAGATCATCGAAACTAATCAGGAAAAGGGATTCATCAGGTAATGAATTAGCTGCTACCTTTTCCGTCTCAGAGTAGGGAAATTCGCATATCAACTCGGCAAATGCTAAGGATTTCTTGGCCTTAGCACGTTCGAACTCCAAGTCAAACTCCTAGAGTATCACGATCCATTTGGAGTATTTTCCCCCTAGCAGTTGACGTGTGAGAATGTGTTGCATAGGGTTGCAGTTAGAAATTACCGTAGTCTTGCGAGAGAGGATATAGTGCCAGAATCGTTGAACTGCTTGGACGACTGCCAAGGCCAATTTTTCGACATGTAAATACTTGGTTTCGGTAGGCATTAGACTTTGACTCAAGTAATAGATGACATGTTCGTCATGAGAATCATCCTCCTAGACGAGAACCATAGCGATGGTGTAATCCGAGGCTACGAGGTAGAGGAAGTAATCGCGACTGTAATCAGTGGGGAAGAGAAGCGGAGTACGTGTCAGGGACAGTTTCAAAGCTTCGAAAGCTTTGTTTGCGATGGTATCCCATACGAACTCAGACCCCTTTTTGAGTAGGCTTGGCATAGTTCGGGATGAAACGATGAAGAAAGTTTGCTTTCCTTTGCAAACTTTGTAACTGGCGAAGCGAAGAAGGAGGAGGGATATTGAGAATCACCTCGACCTTCAGAGGATCTACCTTGATCCCTTGACATGAAACAATAAAGCCTAGAAGTCGGCCGGATTCTATGCAGAAAACGCATTTGTGAGGATTCAAGCGTATATGGTAAAACCGACATCGGAGGAAAATGGCTCGGAGGTGTATGGGATGATCGAACCGGCGCATGGAATGAGTGGGTAAGTCATCAAGATATGGCTGCATGATGTGCTTGATATCGTGGAAGGCATAAGACATAGCACGCTGAAAAGTTGCGCCAATGTTTTTTAGACCGAAAGGAAGTTTTCGATAAGGAAAAGTGCCCCAAGGACAAATAAAAGCGGTTTTGTGTTGGTCCTTGGGAACGATATTGATTTGATTATATCTGGAGAAACCATCCATCAGAGAGAAGATTTCACTTCCGGCACAATCGTCGACAATCTGGTCGACGAAGGGGGTAGGAAAGTTGTCTTTAGGACATGCTTTGTTAATATCCCTATAATCAACGCACACACAGATTGTGCCTTGTTTATTGTCGATTGGGACAAGATTGGAAACCCAATCAGTGAGAGCCATCGGGTAAATAAAACCGTCTTTGAGAAGTTTCTCGACTTCAAGCTTGATAGTAGCCGCTTTACGTCGGTGGACCAAACGAAGGTGTTGCCGGACGGGTTTAATGTCTGGGTATGTCTTGATCTCATGTATCACAATGTTGGGGTCAATACCCGACATTTCTTCATAGCTCCAGGCGAAGACGTCACAAAATTATTTGAAAAGTGACTTGTAGCTGAAGATCTCGTTAGGGGAACACGAAGCTCCGATATGCACATTTTCGACAATTCCAGGTTTGATGGATATGTCGAGGGGAATAGTGGGTGAGATATTGCTTAAGTTCTCTTCGGAAAACACATCGTGTGTAGACTCGGGAACGGTGGAAATGACGACAATGGTCGACGAGGTCGAGATCTGTTGGTAGCTCTCGATGGTGTGTTGTTCCAGAAAGAGGACAGAATGATGATGCCCATCGTCCCAGGGGGTGTCTTCCATGACAGACATAATCATTTTGTCCGTGGGAAAAATGACGCGGAACAGATCTGGAGATAAATCACCAAGAGAGGGGGTAGAAGGAGTTGCCAATTGAATGGTTTGATAAGCGGATTCAACCAGGCTCAAAGGCATTTTGTCGCCATAACGAAGATGATCACCGGGGTTGGGTACCATCCATGGGTCGTGAGATGCAGGGGTTCTGTGAATAGAGGTGGAGATCATGTTGATTGAAGCGACATACAGATGTGGAGCATCGGGTGGTGGAATGGGGAAGGTACCCATTAACGAGGATTCTTTAAGAAGACCCACACCTATGTTCTCGTATCCGGGGGAGGGGGGGGTTTGGCAATGAATGGTACGTTGCCAGTATGCACATCTAAGTTAAAGAAGGCTAATTGGTCGATGATAATTACCTTTCCTTGATGTGGGCAACGTACAACATGAAAAAGAGTCGACACAACTGCGTGCATGGAATCAATCCAACTATGGCCAAGTAGAAGGTTGTAATCGAGAGGAGCGTCAAAGACTTCCACTTCAACTTGGACCGTTTTGCCTTCTAACGTGATTGGCAATGAAGGGAGGACACTGTAAGGCTTAAAACCCGAGCCATTAAAGGCTTTGAGTGTGTTATGGGATTCAGTCAAAGGGGGAGAGCTGAAGGCTTTCCAGCAGGTAATAGACACGATACACGTCGAGGCACCCTCGTCGATAACGGTTCTACAAATGTTTTAGTTGGAGACAATAAATTGTATTTGGAATGCGAGTTGAGGGGGTAACCTTGGAATGTGATCTTCCAAGTCAAAAATTATTAAATTCATATCCGTAGGGTCGATTGCACCGATAGCTTTCAATAGTGCCTTCCATTGTATAGGACAACTTTGAAGGACTTCAAGGGCTAACATCGCAGATGGTGCTTGGGCTAGATATTCAACAATACTATAGTTCTGGGCGGCACGAGCATGAGGATTGAAAGCTGATTTTCGAACGACGCCCTTTGGAGGAGGGCGAAGGACTGTGTTGAGGCTCGATCGTTCAAGATGAAGAGGACCGTTGGTAGGTGGACTTGTGGGAGATGGTTGGACCAATAAAGGAGGTATAGCATCAACCTTCTCTTTATAGGAGGAATAATCTTTGGCTCGAGTGGTAAGTGTGATGTCCTTTTTCTTTGAATCACCTGTACACATTAAGACATAGGATGTATTGGAGGGGGAGGGTTGGTCGTGAATGACCAATTGGGCTTGTGGTTGATAAGGGAAGGGTTGTGACAATACGGTCGAAGTGGGTGGTTTCGTGGTCCCTTGAAGGAACTTAGTAACCTTGGCTTGTCGTGGACAATCCTTAGTGTAGTGATCATCACCAGAGATAAGACAAGGGTATCGGGGTTTGCGCTTATCCATATCATCAACAGGTGGTGGTTTGGTTCTCTCTACTTGCGAATTATTTTTGTCCTCCTTATTCTTACCCTTTCCCTTTCTGGATTTGTTTTTACCGGTGGGGGTAGATTGAACAAAATTTACCTCAAAAGTCTTTCCGGTGGGAGGGGTAGGAGACAGATCATTTTGAACATTAGAAGAAATGGGTTTGGGGTTGTTGCTAGATATTTGGACAGAATGTGGTTGGGCATGGAAAGTGCCAATCACACCGTCAGCTGCATGAGAAGCAGCATGAGTAGTTGAAGTGGTGAAGGTAGAAGGACGGGGTGCATCAGGGAGTAAGTCGTAAAGAGTACCCGTTTGTGAGTAAACGAGGTCAAGGTATTGAGCACGACTAATGGCCTGTTCTTCTGTGACAACTCCACCCATGGCGATGTCATGACCGATGTTGTTCACGAATGATTTCGTGAACCACTCTGCCAGCAACTGATCGGGAAGTTTGAGTTTGATGAGACATCGTCTCCGTCGCCATTCATGAATGTGATCGGAGATATGAGTGGCTTTGGTTTGTTTGAAAGAACTCAAAATCTCGGTCCCAGTTTCGTAGCGGATCGGTAACTGGTAGTGGGTGAGGAAAACCATAGCGAGGGTGTTGAAGTCGACGAAGAAACCTCATGGTAATTCTATATACCACTTCGCGGCAGAACCCGTGAGAGTTCATTGAAAAAGGCGTAAACGAATAGAGTCATCCATCAAGGAGTTGGATGAGCACCAAAGGTGAAAAGTCATTACGTGATTGTTCAGGTCCTCTCCCGCTTTGCCATCGAATTTAGGGATGTCATATGGTAGTTTGGCTGGTATGGCGGGCCATTGGGGAGAGTGACAGATCAGATCATTTAAAATCCTCGACAGATCCGAGAGGTCTAAAGTGGCTAAGAAAGGTAACTGTCTATTCACATGCGGGTACTGGTGGCTTTGGCGAGGGAGTCTCGTCGGCAAACCAGTGGGGACCATAAGTAGTCTGCATATAATGCGAATATCCAGGAAGATTCGGTGGTTGTTGTGTAGGAAAGTAACTCATGGGATTGTACCCTTGGACAGGGTCGTTGGGTGGAGCATTGGAGCCCCAAATAGGATTAGACATACCTGGATATGGTTGGCCTATACTAGGGGGTATAACGGATGTAGCTGGAGGCTATTGCCCCGCAATCGATTGAGGATTGTGTTGTATCAGGTGGTTCCAATACTGGGCCAAGGATGGAGGTATGTTCTTTCCATAGGGTGGGGTCGGTGGGGGTTGTCCTCCAATCGGGGGTTGTGCTCCAATTAGGATTTGCCCTGCAAGGGGGGGTTGAGTTGGGCCTCCTTGGTGGAATTTTCCACCAATAGGAATCTGGTAATTCAGAGTGAACGATGGAATGGTGCCACTAGGATCAACGCCACCGATAGAGGATGGAAACGGTCCTCTGAAAGGGGGCGTAGGAAGTTTCGGAATGAAACCAGGAGGAGAGTGCCCAGAAGAAGTGGGACCACCAGGAGTTCCATATGTGATTTGCGTAGGAACAGGGATAGTAGCATTCAACGCACGGTATCTGGGTGGAAGTGTCAGGCTGACTCTGGGCGAAAGCGGTGTGCCAATAGGGTCTTGTCTAGCCGTTGTAATCCCGGTGTGAAGACTTGTAGTATCTATGTAATGGACCATTTGTAAAGGAAGAGTTAAGATGTGGTCAGCTTGCGGAGCTTCTATACCAGGAAAATAATAAGCAGTAGTAAAAGGTACTGCATCTGGATCAGATGTTGCGGGTAGCGCTGGTGAGATGGTGATATGAATGCCTACTTCTGAGCCAAAGAGATCCTGTCTAAAAACGCCAGTAGTCCAAAAAGGATCTTGACCCTCATGTCCTGGAAAAGGTCCAGTCGATGATCCAGAAGACAAAACAACCAAGTCTCCGGAAGAATTCACTCACATAATACGTCTCTCAGAGTCGAGATGAAGTCGAAAGTCCTCTCGAGAATTGGTAATTCAGAACCATTCTAGAGAGTCAGTTATTTCCACTTGTGGAGTGGTGATGTCTTGGACTTCACTATGTTGAGGAGATCCCTCCGGTGAGTTGGTAGGCAAGGGTTGAGAAACTTCCAGATTTTCTAGTGGTAAACCTTGCATTCTATGCGAACGATGTGGAGGGTCAATTGTGATCGATTTGAAAACTTACGAAGAAAATTCTATGGTCAACTTGGGTAAACAAACAACACGCGCTAATAAAAAAATCTAGGAAGCAAAACCAAGCAAACAAGACCTTCTGATTCTGAAGTCACTAGTTGGTGATGAAATCCAATGTCGCAACAACGAGACGAGAAGGGGCTGGGCTAGGGTAGAAAAGTTATGTTGACGACCTGCTTAACGGACTTACACCCTGGTGCAAGATCCCACACATAATCATGGGTATACCCTCCAAGGAGCCCGAGTGAGTTTGGCCAACGTCGATTCCAGGTACCGT
>SNQJ01S0001318.1:145003-175189 GCA_010110895.2 Picea sitchensis | reverse complement strand
GAGAGGCTTCCACTCATCATTGTGGGTATACCTTCAAGTGACCCCCGTAATACGTGCAATCTCTACACTGATATCAACAAAGCAGGGTGAGTAACTCTGTCAATATCAATGCGACCTCGGGTTTGACCCTTGTGTGAGAAGGGTTTTCCAAGACAAAATTTTGCAAATGGAATTTGACACTCCTTACCACAAGATGCTATTGTGTGTTTTGTGCTTTGGAGAGTGTATCTCTCTGTCTATTCTATCCTAGCTAATGTTGGTGTAATGGAGTCCTAGAAAAGAGTTACTAGTTAAATTTTAAAATTCGCGTGATATTATTAAAGGATGTTGTTACTCAAAGGAGACAGACATGAAACCGATGTTGTGTGAGACTCTGACCCAACAATGCATAGATAGGAATGAAAAATATTAATTTTTGTTCGATGAATCCTATGTACGGGAGGGAAAGAGGAGTTTTGTGGAACAATCTTGAACTACGATATATAATCTTCTTTGAAAATGCAATATCAACAAATCATGACCAATGCCAATTCTCTATTTGTTCTATTTCAACAATCGAATGCTTATATTTTTCAAATAAAAATTTGCTTTAAAAATAAAAAACGTTTTTTAATTTTCAATAGAAACCACACAACAGTGGTGGAACTAAGAAAAAACAAACAACTAATGAAAAGCAATATACCAAAAAACCCAAGCCAATCTTTCAATGAAGACAAACATAACAAGCAGGCAAGACTGGTCTTTTCAAATGCATGAGAGTAACAATTTTGCAAGTAATCAGCAATTGAAAAAGACAAATAATCCCAACTTTTAAACCGATCATCGGCTCCCAACCAAACAAGCACTCAGATTTCAGGATCAGAGATTATATCCTTGTTAAGAAAAGGTCAAGAGACAACAGTTGAGAAAAAATGAACAAGAAGAGTTTTCGATTACCGAAGACTAATCATTCACAAAATCCGAAGTCAAGAAACAATCAATCAGTGGCCTAAGAAGTTCTCTTCAGACACACATACTAGTCTGGGCATCTGAGCATACAAAAAACCTTAATCCCAAAATTTTGCAAATGGGTTCGCAGGTAGGCAGTGGTGTACAGTGCGAGAATGAAGCATTCTCGTAGGCTAGCCACAAGCAGAGTGCGAGAGGTTCGCACTGGACTGAAAGGTAGGGTGCGAACTCTAGGGGTTCTCGCAGGCTACATAAGGATTCAGTGTGAGAATGCCTGAAACTAAGCAAAATTTGGAAAAAAGACAAAATTTTTGAAGGAACCTCTGGACCCAGAGAGTCTGTCAGGGTCTCTTGAAGACTCAAAGATTGATAGAGATGCAAAATGGTAAGGTAAGAGCAAATGGCCAAGGAAAAACACCAAAAAACAATAAAAAATGGGTTGCATCCCCAGTGGAGTCACCAATTTTGTCATTGGACTAATCGGTAGGTACGGACACTAACAGATCTCCTTAGATCCACCTGGATCTAGAACAAAACAGGACAGGACACGACTCTTTCCCTAAGTTGTAATCATTGAATCTGCTAATAGGGAGGAATAAGTGACATACCTTTATATCGCTTCCTATGGTCTCTATTGCTCCTGCTTCACTCCGGTGCTCTCGTGAGGTCAAGTTCAAGACAACACAAACCAACCAAAGTGAAGATAGCAAAATGTATTCAACGTCAACTTATGCATATGATCAAGGAATTACACAATAAAGTAAGAGTGACTTTATGGGAAAGGGACATGTCATTGTATCATATTAATTGAAAGGAGAAAATACAACCTGATCGCCTTGATGTCACAAGCTTCCTTTCAGTGACCCTTGGTTCCAACACACACACTTGCTCTATACTTGCATGAAGAATATCCGATTCCTCTTGATAGACCAACTAGAGTCTTCAAGCCTCTGTCCAAGCAGGGTTCTTCACACAATTATTTCACCAATTCTTCAATTAATCTTTCTTAACCTTTTCCATGAGAAACCTTTCAATATATAGGAGAAGGAGAGATGGTTACATAGATGAGGATGATCCCATCAAATCTGAGAAGTCAGTAAAATGACAACCATACGAATGCCAACTCACTTTCTAGAAGATTCCCTTCTAGAACCCTCGAGACCTCTTCCCCTTTCCAAGCTTAAAAACATGTTCTCACCCTATGTATGGAGAAAATTGCGAGAATTTTGCACCCTAAGTGTAGGTGGCCTGCGAGAATGAGTGATTCTCGCACCCTCGGCCATAGACAACTTGCGAACTCACTTTAAAAATATGTTTTTGGAAGGAGACAAGATCCACTTTTCTTAGGCAAAAAGTCCTTGTTGGGACCCTGAATACACCATTGTTAATACATCACCAGAGTGACCAAAATCATGTGTAACAGTAGGGCTCGAATGCTTTGCTTTGTGCAAACAATCCATGTGAAAGGACATATCACATAGTATGTTGAAGATAGGAAGAAAATCATGCAAGAGAGAATTTTTCTAAAGGAATTCCAAAATCAAATAGGATATAACAGAAAGTGATATTCTTTGTATACAAGTACTTTGATCCGGAAACTGCAAGAGTGATGGCAACAAGAAAGGATGCTGAACTAAGAGAAAATATTTCAATTGTGTGCTAGGGAGGAGCTTTCCAAAATTGGAAATAATAGAGAGTATTGTGAATGGTAAGGCTTTAAAAATCCATTCCAAAGAACTTGAAATTCAACAAAAATCATTAGAGAGAAGATGGCACTTTATCACAATAAATCACCATTTAGGCATTTTAAGCAAAAATGCATTTTTCTTCAACTAAAATATGCTTCACAATTCCTATCCAATATAGAATTTAATTCTAGATAAATAAAACTTAATTAAGCCAACAACAAGGACCTAAAATCCACATTTGTATCTAGAGAACAACAACACTGAGGTCAATGATCAAGCAAATGTTAAACTTTCAAGTCATTTCCCTAAGTCATTTCATTTCCCTGAGGTCCCGAGTCATTTACCTAAGTGCAACCTTCATCACGTCTACAACTACATCTAAATAAACATGATTTGAAATGGATCATTATAATACATTTTATTTTTATTTTTATCTATTTTGGTATTTTATGGGTGGAGAATTGGATCTATTATCTTCTAAGGCCCATTTTGGGGGCAGGTCCCATTTTGGTGATTTGGGGTTCTGAAACTTTCAGAACCTAATTAATGCACTGAATGGATCTAGCACCTCCAACAATAGGTTCATGACATATTGGAGAAGGATAATGCCAACTATAAGCAACAACATGCCCAACATCGAGTTCCTCCTAGGTTTCAAGTTTCTTGCAAGGTTTGGTTGCATTTGTAAAAATAACACCTCATAGGGCCCCACAAGAAGCTTAGACCACTCCAATATGGACCTTACACCATCACAAAGGCTATGGATGACAATGATTTTGAATTTAGTATTCCTCCTTTCCTTGGCTTGCCCCTAGTATTTAATGTGGAGCTACTTCGACCATATTTCCCACCTCTGTTGGACACCTTGGAGGTGGTTGAGCAATTGCCCACTACAAAACTCAATCCCGACTGCATTGCAAAAGATCTAGTGGATTGAATCATGGAAACCAGGATGAAGGGAACCCATTAGAAAAACCTACAACTCTATTTAGTTGTCAAAGCAATACAACTACTTTAGCAAGGCAAGTGGCTCACCAAGGTTCAGATTCATGAAAATTTTCCCCATCTTCTGAGGGAACTGGATGCAATGGGGATCATTTCTTCGTAAGGGGTAGGACTAATCTAGGTGGATATCAGTGGTTTACCACCTCTTCCAACAACTCATTATGGTTCTCCATCTTGGCCATTTTCGTTATGATTTTTGGGTCCTAAAATTCCGAGGCCATTTTGAGGCCCTAAACGATGTTTTTTGGCCACTCACAGGCCTATGGTTTCCATGGAATGCTCATGCGTTTCCAATAATTTTAATTCTCAATTTCAACAAGATACTAAATGCCCCAAATGGATATTATATGCAAAATTTTTACCCTTGGGAAGTTGATGCATCAACTAACTACCTTGGAGCCCACAAACCTTTTGGTTCTTCACCTCCAAGGGTTAGGGTTTTGGACCTTTACAGTTCTTGATTTATATTAGAAATCTATTCTTGCATCCCATTGTATTATATTTTTGCAAATGAGCATAACGAACATCTCTTTCTCTTCATAGATAAGCTACCACCATTATGGCCAGTTTGACTATATTGGTCTACTATATGCTATATTTTCGTGTCTGTTTGATTTTGTTCTCAATATAATCTAGATCAGTGGTATCATAGAAATATCATCCTTTCTATTTCTTGGTGGATGTCCCATATGAGGTCAAGGTATATAAAGTTGGGTCTCGATCTAGTTTCACTTGGGGATGATCATTCTTTCCAGATCAAGAAACCTCCCATGGCGGAAGAAAGGACAGATTATGGAGAAGGAGATACTTCCCAGATATTGCTCAACGAATCCCTAGTGCGACAAAAAAATAATATTATGGACAACTTCACCCAGATCCTTTGAAGAGTGTATATGACAGAAAAGGAACCTTCAACAAGCAACCATTTTGGAGGTGTGAAATCCTCCAAGGGACAAGTTAACATTGATATCCGTTTATTTGAAGGACAAATAGATGCAAATGATTTGGAGAAATGGATGAATCTATTGAGGGGTATTACTTTGTTCAAAAAATTTCTAACAGCGAAAATATAACCTTCACTCTCCTTAAATCCCTTCCCCGTGTCAAATATTGGTGGGAATGTTACTAGGAGAGACATATCGAAGATGCATTTAAGAAATTCAAGACATGACCCACTTGGGCAGCCTTTGTTGATGGCCTCAAGGAGGAATTGTATCCTATTGGAAACTATGATAACCAATACTCAAGATGGGCATTCCACACCAATAAAAAGAATACATGGTGTCAAAGTGCACCAACATCTTCCATACCTTGTCCTCAAAGCTGGGTATCAGAGACTCTGAGCAACACCTTGTTACTGAAGCTTCAAACATTCAACTCAAAACCTAAAAAAGAGAAACAAGTTCAATCGAATATACATTGAAACAAAACAATCAAGTTCAAATAGATATGCATTGAATCTTCATCATTTTTGTTTTTTGATAGCTTCAAACTCACAACCCCCACATACCACAACCAAGATATCAATTTTGCCACAACACTAGGAATCATCCTACTATCTATGAAGCCCCATAGCCACACTAAAACTAGGCCAAATTTTAAATAAACAACACCCCAACTAGAAATACCATTGAATCAAGGAATACATGAGCTAAATGCCAACTAGGCCACATGAACAAAAACAACATTGAAATAAAATAAACAAGGTCAATTAGATATGCACTAAATATTCATCATTTTTTAATCTATAAATTGTCATGCATATTCCATTGGAATACTTCATCACAATAGATCTGATAAATAAAACTAAAATCTACACCATGAAGGTTAAATTCCTTTAGATCCTAGAATATTTAGTTATTGATTTTTTTCTTATGCATGAAATAGATAAAATGTGGAAAATAGAGAATAGTAAAATACAATCACACACCATCCACAAGATAACACAAAGATTTTCTCTGGGAAACCCTTATGAGAGAAATACCAACAAGAAGGTGATGCTACTCTTCTCTCTTTTCTCTAGTATGGAAATAATGCAAGTACAAAGGAGAAGGAAATCTCTATGGATTGACATGAGACCTATCCCCTGTTAGGCTACTACAAAACATTAAACCCCTATGTTATGCTCTCTAATTTATAAATCCCAGTTTTTCTTCTCTACTATGGAACAAAATACAATAACACAGAATGGAACCCCTTCTCCTCCTAGAGGTCCAATATTTAACATAGCTCAATAGCCATCTAGGGGTAGGTTTTTGAAATTTTCAACCCTCAATTGTGGTAGCATTTTGAACCTTATAGAATCTTCTTTAAATTACTCACATGGCTAGCCCCATATGCATGAGTAGTGGGAGTTGACATGGCATCCTCTCATACCATGGTGGTCAACATGATAGGTCAACCTCTCATACCATGGTGGTCAACACAATAGGTCAACTTGTGGGAGGCATAACATTTTCATATGAACTTTGATTGACGCATAGTCTGCACCATTGGAAAGGTCTTAGAGTATAGAACACCTTCGCCAAGGTCTGCATAATTTCTAGACATCATGAAAAAAAACATCGTTTAATGCCTTAAAATGGTTATGGAAGGTTTTAGACCCTAATTTTCAAAACTGGAAGCTGCCACTAAAATCACCTTGCAAGTTGATTCCTCCATTTTTTTCCACTCTAAAAGCATCGAGATAGATTCAAAATAACATAATGATCCAATTTGGATCATATCTCCCCATTTAGGGAGGATTTTGGTCCCCAAATTATTTACTGAATGAGGTGAGGAAATTTTTCCTCTACCTTCTCCTTGGAGTACCACTTTGATTTTCCTCTAAGATCTCCTTTCAACCCAATATTCCTAAGGTCATGTTGCCCCTGTATTGTAGTTATAGACTGCTTCTGCAAAACTTTGTCCTTTTCTAACTCAACCTAACCATCTGGTGCTAAGTCCTCTATGGAAGGTAGGACCTACTTCTTCTCTTCATCCAACATGGAATGCTCATAGAGTTTGAGATTCTCCACATTCACTACTGAGTAAATGCACATGTATGGGGGTAGATTGAGTCTATGGGAGTTATCTGCTGCCTTTTCCAATACCTCAAAAAGACCATATCATGGATCCTTGATCTTCTTACCAAGACCCTGCAATATTTCTTTATTTAGTTGTAACCATACTCTGTCTCCCACTTTGAATTTTCTCTATGTTCTTTGTTGGTCATGTCTAGCCTTATATTTTTTTCCGTGACTTCTTCAACATTTCCTTTACTTGCAAATAGATCTTCCTGATCTTCTCAACAATTTTTTCCACCTATAATGCATCTCCTATGAGATCCTCCCTCACTCCTCCTTGTTATCCATATACAACATCTAAGGGTGAAGGTGGAAAATATCCAAAGCAAGTTTCAAAAGGTTACTTACCAGTAGAAGTGTGGACTTATCTGTTATAAGAGTGTTGTATATAGATAAAATTTTCATCTCAAGTCTTCAAATGCTTTTGATTGTAACCCATCAAAAGATGCACCAAAGTCTCGTTGACTACTTCCATCCGCCAATCTAACTGTGGATGGAATCCTGTAGACCTCTTCAACTCAATATCCAAAATGCATTGATAAATCTAGTATCACTATCTAAGATGATGTTCCTTGGTATTCCAAAGTGCATTGAGACCTGTTCAAATAATTTGTTTGCTTCTTCTGGTCCATTGATGCTACTTTTACAGGGCATGAGAATGCACATTTTGTTGAACCTGTCAACTACCACAAATAGATAGTCATGTCCATTCCTGGTTGTTGGTAAACCTCCCACAAAATCCATGGAGATACTTTCCCAAGGTCGAGTAGGTACAAGGAAGGGATGGTATAGACCTTGCTTCCTGTTACTGGGATTGCAGGTACAACAAAGTATACATCCTCTAATATATCATGCTAAATCCTCTTTCATTTAGGGCCCTTACACATACCTTTGTAAGTTGGAAACTTTCTTCCCAACACCAAAATTTCCTGCAACCTTAGAGGTGTGAGCCACTCTGATAAGTTGTAATCGTTCACCTTTAGGAACACAAATCATGTCAAGCTTGTAGAGTAGACAATTTTGGAAATAATAGTCAGCCTTGTTGTCACCTTATTCTATATGAATTTGACCCTATAGCTATTGAGAAACCTCTTTGAAGTCCTCATATTATCTATATGCCTATCTATATGCATCATGGGTAAAATGATCCATGTGCATCAGATTTCCCAAAGTTGTAATCTTGGATGTGGGTGGTTGTGAAAGAATGTTTTCAAGCTTGTTTGTGTTTCCCTTGTTATAATTGATGATTAGATGAAATTGTTGTAAAAACCCCATCTGCTTGTAATGCCTAGTTTGTTGTAGCTTACTCTAGGCTTGAAAATACTGTAGTGGCTGGTGATTTGTGTGGATGATGGTCTCCTTTCCCATTAGATAGTGCTTTGAATTCTTTACAGCTTGAACCAATGCATAGAGTTCATTTTCATAGGTAGAGTAGTTGAGAACCGCTCCGTGGGTCTAAATACATGAATTATCAATTCCCAACATTAAATTGTCAATGAGGGAGTCGTAGACTTAGAGGTGCAAGCACAAGAAATGCATGATTGGATCATAGTCTAGCATAATGCCGACAAACCACACTTTAACGCAATAAATGAAATAAACAATGAATTCAATCGACAAGAAATAAACTAACACCTTAGGATGAAGCCCATCACGGGAAGGTCATATCTCATGAGTTAGACCTTTAATCTTTCCTTTGGTGATTGGAGCTACAAAAAATTAAAGTGAAAGGAATCCAAAAGTAAGGGAAATAAAACCAAGTGCAGGAATTAAAGTGCAAGAAAGTTAAACAATGGGAAATCCAAATCAAACTGAAAGTAACGTGGGAAAACTGAATCACATACCTTATTTAGATCTCTGAATCACATGCCTTATTTTAAGGCATCCTTTCTCCTTAAATAGATCTCTATGAATTTATTTCTTAATTTTTGTGGAACAACACTTCTCATGTTGGTTTATCAACTTAGCGTTATTCTCAAATGGAAAATAGATGGATTTTATTTAACATTTAGTTCAACCATGCATGCTTCTTCTTAATGACTTACCCAAGTATATCGTTCATACAGACAAATATAGATTAGGCATATCAAAATCAGAACCCATTGCTAGCAAGTATGTTCAGTACTCCGATGGGGTAATTTTGACATCTAAGAAATATCCTCCCCAGGAAGAATGCCCCATTTCCCATGAGCTTGTTCAATACCTTGATCGGTTTTCTTAGTCATACCATAGACCAATATCCGCTGCTAGTAGACCTGTTCAGTATCTCGATGGGTTAACCTCTTACACCGAATTTCGATCAAAGGCTCTTGTCCCAAACTTTACCCTTAAGATAAAATATATATATATTTTTTGCATGGGTGAATGAGGAAGCATCTATGAAAACCTTTTTACAGGCTGGGATGGTATTAGGTTGGTAGATATTTTATAGATTTCCCATAAAATATTGTTCGCATGAAAAAAAAAAATTATGTATTGAGATTATTCCAAAGACATATCATGGTCAAACTTTCTTAATGTGTAGTGGATGAGGCCATGAGAGAATGACCTAAAGGTTTCTCTAGTCCCCAAGTTCATTTTCTCTATATAATATTATGGGAGTGTTCCCTCACAAGTAGAAGTTTCATTCACTCTTTTACTAATATCTGATAAGGATTCTTGAATAAGAATCTCTGATATGCAACTAGGATGTACAAGTTACCTATGGGTATCACTATGTACACCTTAAAGTTTTAGTAAATCCCCATAATGTTTTAAAGATTAAGCTTATGAGAAATTGTTATTATTAATGGCCAGAAATTTGTATGTAACAAGAAGAAGAAATATCCTAAGTTGTTCTGGTTTATGATATTAGATCATCAATATTATCTTCATCTCAGTTCATTTATTTGAAAATAAACATGAAAAGATGTTGCATTTATCTAGAACTAGGTTAACTAACATGCAAATTTTATTTACTACCCCATCCTTACTAAGAGAAAGAGGCCATCTTTCACGTGTAAGAATACTTCCAATGTAACCATATGCGTAACAGGTGCAAAAATACATTCATACTCGGGTTTGAAAGATAAATTTTAATGCATACCAGAGTATGAAGGACCAGTTGCTTTGATGATGAGATCAAGCAGTAATGAAAAATAAAAGAGTGGTGTGACCCGATAACTGATTGGAACCATATTCCAATAGAATCATGATATTATTGATTCCCTTCTTTGTTTAGGTCACACTGCATGTCCTCCTTTTCCAAGATATGAAGATTATATTCTTCAATATGATTGGTCTTTGGAGTACATACATGATCTGTTGAGAGGCATGCTAAGAACTCCCAAATCTCATGTTCCAATGGTTGCTCTCCATCAAATTATGTCCATGATTCTTTAGTCTCCTCAACAAATCAGAAAGAAGGATCATAAGAGACTTCTAAATCTTCTTGTGGAGAGACAAATAAATTCTTTATTGTTGTCAAGATATGCTCTTCCTAAGAGGCGGATATCCCAACTGCTACTAGAATGTGAGGAAATTCTTGGAGGAACATTCTTCAAGCTCTTGATCATCCGTGAATTACTTTAGTTGGTTGATGATCCCTATCTCGCAACACACCCGAGGGTTCTTACAACACCCAAAAAATGATTTATCATTAAAGGCCTGAATTGTAAAACTAAGAAATTAAAACTATTTGCTAAAATAAAACACACCAAACTTTGAACTCCCCGCATTATTGGGACCTTGCCGTCACCGGGTTATCTGTTCGCACAAGTTAGCTCATTATAAATAAAACTAAGTTTTCATAAATAAAAACACAATCTTGCATAAAACAAGGAAAAACACACTTGAGTTAAAATAAAACACACATGCATGAAAGGTAACAATGAGGCTTTGAAGCAACCCCACCATAGTGGAAGCATGGGCTCTTCCCTCACGTCTTACTGTACTTTGTTCCCCCCTACGTTGTGTAATTTAAAACGAAAACTAACTACCTAGAATTCTAATCCCTTTAGCACCTCCCCGACAACGACGTAAAAAATGTAAGGCTAAATATATGCACTATTAATTACCAACATTAAATTGTCAACCAAGGAGTCGTAGACATAGAGGTGCAAGCACAAGAAATGCAGGATTGAAGCCCAATCTAACCTAATACCGACAAACCAAACTTTAATGCAATAAACGAAACAAACAATGAATTCAATTGACAGGAAATAAACTAACACCTTAGGATGAAGCCCATCACAGGAAAGTCATATCCCACGAGTTAGATCTTTAATCTTTCCTTTAATAATTAGAGTTACAAAAAATTAAAATGCAATGAATCCAAAAATAAGAGAAATAAAACCAAATACATGAAGTAAAGTGAAAGAAAGTTTAAACTATGGAAAAACAAAATAAAACTAAAAGCAAACCGTGGGAAAACTGAATCACATGCAAAGCAATCTGAATAATGCAAACTAGATTAAAAGTGTAATTAAAGCAAGCTAAAACAACGAAGTTCAACTAAACTCAAAGATCATCATATCATCTTTTACAAGCATACACCCATACAAACATCATGACTCGACATATAATTTTAATCACAACGAATTAAGTGCATTGAATATTCTTTTCTTTAAATACCACTTTTATAAAATATGGTTTACAAAATATCTCTAAAAGGTGTTTATAATTCAATGCTTACTTTAATCTTGTTCTGAATACAATTAAAGTAACAATATAAATTGGAATAAATACTTTACATCACATTAATAAAGTTAACACATAACATATGGAACATATTAAATATATTAAACTATAACCAAATTATGACATGACAACGTGTGAAACAAAGAGTAGTCAACAAAAATAGAAATGAAAATCAAGTGCATCCACATGAGAAGGTAAAAATGTATGATTGTATTTTCCGATTTCTTCTTATGAATGCACACATACGGCAACCTAGAAACTAAGGATATTGCCGTTAATTGAAAACCTAGAAACTAAGGATATTACCGTTAATCGACAGAATTCACACCAGCATGGAATTTGCGCAAGTATGTATAAGAGTAATAATATATGTAAAAAGAGATTCAACGATGCAAACCATGTATATACTTGCACATAAGTAATAAGTGAATTGAGCATGTTAGATGACGATTAATGGTAGCAAATGATGACGCATATTCCAAAACATGGAGTCGAACCAGGAACCAGGCCTCATAGATCCTGATAACCCCTCGGCTGCAGACACCTGACTCACTAGTTCCCCTTCTTTGACTGCGACTCTTAACCGGCTCCCTTGGCCTCCGACTGTGCTGCTTTTTCTCTGTTCTATGTCCTTGTTTTTTTCCCCTTGTCCTCTTCTCCTGATAGGATCTGGTTTATTCTATCGTGGTTCCTTTCGGTTAGTCTCCCTACTATCCCGTTTCTTGTCTTCTAGTCCTAACAGGGATTGGCCCATTGATTCCAAACCCGTGTTTCTACTGACCGATTCTGCTTTTCCCCCAGATTTTCGCCCTTTTGCTCCTTTGTACTGGCTGCTTATTCCTTTAGTCTTCTGCTCAGTTCTGGTCAGTGGACCTGGGGTGGTCCCCAAGTGTTTCTACTAACCGATTTAGCTTTTCCTCCGGATTTTCGCCCCTTTGTACCGGCCGCCATTCCCTTTAGTCTTCGTCACTGGCTGGACCCGGGCTTTAAATTTTTTTAATGGACCCCCTCGGCCCACTCAATCTTATGCCCCCGGCAGATGATTCTTTGGAAAGGCGATTATTTTGAAAATAGACTCTCGGAAAATGTGGACCACACTTTACCTCCAAGCCTCCTCGGCCCAAACTGCCTTTAATCATCCCGATGGAGTTCCTTCCTGTGGACCTGCAGGGACTGGCCCCTCTACACTGACTAATACTCCCTCCCGGAGAGCTCCACCTGCTTCTGACAGGCCCCTTCCTGTCTCCATCCCCCCAGTAGTCCCCTGGTTTCTTCTAAGATTCCTTCCTCCACTCACCGAGCTGACTCCTTTAAATGCAAGGCGTGGAAAGCAAACAAAAGAATTAAGAGACTTGTGCTTGGCGATGGGGTGGGACTTGAGAACCTCTGCAAGATGTCCATCTGTGCACTCGTTGGGCGTATTTCTTATAAAAGCCTGAGCCCAATATCGCTGGAGGACTGGATAAAACTCAGGTGGCTTCCGATCCTTGGATACTGCCCGGATGTCCTATATCTTAAAAAGGGATGGCTCTGTTTCTCCTGCAGATCTCCAGAAGACGCCTCACTATTACTATCTTCCTTGTGGGTCTTTGGAGGAAGCAGCCTCATGCTCAAACGCTGGCGTATGTCTTTCAACCCAGACACCGACTATTTCCAAAACAGACATCTGTGGGTTTTACTCCTGGGTCTTCCTCTCCACCTTTGGAACGAAGATGCCTTTAGAGCGATAGGAGACTCCCTGGGCAGATTCATAGGCTTTGACTCTCTTTCTCTCACTGGCTCTTTGAGGAGAATGGGAAGGGTGTTGGTCGAGATGGACATAAATGCTGGGCTGCCAGAAGCTCTAGAGATTGAATTGCATGGGAGAAAACTGCTACAGAATCTGGACTATCTTGGACTCCCATTCCGTTGCAACCGGTGCCGCAAGACTGGCCATCTTCGTCGAGACTGTCCTGGTAAGTCCTGGTCCGAACCCTCTGAAGATGACGAGCTGCATCTAAGTCCCCCTGCCTATATGACTACTGATCCTTCCCTTGTCCACTTAGACACCCCCCCTGTCCCCCCCTCCCCTCCCTCCCCTGGACATTCTGATTCTATGACCTCTAAGCTCCTTCAGCTGTGCCCCTCTCTCTTTATTACTCTTACCGCGTCTAAAAAGGAAACTATTAACCTTGCACACTGGTCCTCTCTCCCCTCCCCCTCTAAGGCCTCTCTGCCGGAAGCTGAGACACCACAGCCTACTATTCCCATGGCTTCATCTCTCGAAAGTACCCAAAGTCTTTCCACTGACCCTACCCTCCATCCCCCTTCACCCCCACCCCCTTCTTTGCAGCCGTCCCTACAGTCTTGCTTCACAGATCCGACAGATCCCTCTGTGTGTATTTCTGGTTATAGGCAGGCAGAGGAAACTGAAGACTCCCTCTTGGCAGCACTGAGCTCCTCGGCTCTCGCTCAGTTCCTTCCGGACTCTGCCTCCCAGTTACCTATGTTTCGGGGAAAAGAGCATATCGCTCCCTCCACAGATGCGGGTACCTCTTCCTCACACCAGGCAGGAACTCCAAACAAATCCTTTGCTTGGTCGCGTGGTCTAGGCATTGAACTCTCTCCTCTTCAAACGAGAAGCGCCAGAAAGAAGAAGGACTGCTCCTCAACTCTTCACACTGTCCCGGTCGTCTCAACTCAAGATGGAAAGGCCCTTAGAGAAATGAAGGCCATTGCTCGATCTAAGTAATGATAGTTCTCTCATTAAATATTCGAGGGATCGGAGGCACCCTCAAGGCTGCCTCCTTCAGAAGACTTCTAGAGCACTCCAAACCGGATGTCATTTTCCTTCAAGAAACTCTCGCGACTGATCATTCTTCAAGAGATTTCTTGCACCTTTTTCGCCCTCTGTGGGTCTCAGCGGCTGCAAATTCAATTGGTAACTCCGGTGGCCTACTGGTGGCATGGGACCCTGATCTCTTTGATTTAAATCCCTTCATGACCTTTGGAGGCATACTGTTGTTAGGCAGTTGTTATGCTACTAATCAGGAGCTGGCTCTTTTAAATATTTACGGCCCTTGTCAAGACAGACCCTCCTTCTGGTCTCACCTTGCTGACAACGACATACTCTCCATTCCTAATCTCATCCTGGGCGGCGATATCAACATCACTCTATCTGTAGATGAACAATGGGGAGGTGCTCCATCGTCTGGCTCAGGTGAGAACACTTACAAAGACCTCTTTACGTCCTTGAATCTAATTGATATAGTGCCGGCCAGACTTGGCCCCACCTGGCGAAATGGAAGAAGCGGCCCTGAGGCCATAGCCAAGCAACTTGATCGCTTCATTATCTCCGAGGCTTTCTTAACTTCCACTGGTTTCCCAACTTCGTGGGTTGAACTCCCCTTCTTCTCCGACCACACCCCCATCCTCCTCAATCTGAATCTCCCTATCAGATTCAAACCTTTTCCCTTTAAATTTAACCAGCACTGGCTATCCTCCGCGGATTATTCTGCTCTGGTTCATTCTGTCTGGACGGATCCGTGTTTCCAGACAGAAGAAAACCCCCAATTGTGGATCGTTTGGAAATTGAAAAGACTAAAGGAGCACTCAAAAGCATGGAGCAAAGAAAAGAAGGCATCGAAGGAGTCCACATTGCTAAAGCTGGAATCAGAGATCAATTTTTTCTTATTAAAATCATCCACGACTACCCTGTCATTGGAGGATGCCGCTACTCTAAAGGCGCTGGAGAACAATAGAGATGACCTTCTGCGGGAAGAAGAAAAATGTTGGAGGCTTCGCAGCCGTGAGACTTGGCTCAAATGGGGAGACTCTAATTCAAATTATTTTCACAGAGTGGCCAGCCTCAATAGAAACAAAAAATGTATTTGGTCTATCGAGAGTGAGTGTGATGGAATGCTCCGCAGACAGGAGACAATCAAAGCTGAGGCGGCCTCACACTTCGAACACCTGCTAAAAGCAAAAAGAAGCTGTAACCTTTCTGATCAATGCACGATTGCCAGTCTTTTTAAAAATTTGGTTACAGATGCTGAAGCCACCGAACTTTACAGACCTGTTTGATTGCCGAAGATAAAGAAAATTTTATTACACTTCAAAAAGGAGAGGATCCCAGGGCCCGATGGCTGGACGACATAATTCTTCACTTTCTTTTTCGATCTTGTTGGCTCGGACCTCCTTCAAATGGTGGAGGACTCTCGCATCAAAGGAAAAATCTCTAGAAGCCTCAACTCCACCTTCCTGGTTCTAATTACAAAGGAAAACAATTCGATTTCCTTCAATGACTTCAGACCAATCTCCTTATGCAACCTCATCTACAAGGTAATTTCCAAGGTTATCTCCAACCAGATTAATCCGATTCTAGAACAGAGTCTTTCTGCTGAACAACTCGGGTTTTTAAAGGGTAGAAGAATTCAAGATGCCATCGGTGTTGCCCATGAGAGCATCCACAACATCAAACAGAAGAATCAAAAGGCGCCGATCATGAAGCTTGACCTCAAAAAGGCTTTCGACAACATCGATTGGGATTTTCTGAGACTAATCCTACACTCAGTCGGTTTCGGTGTCAACTTCACTGACTGGATAATGACCTGTGTCTCTAGTGCAAACTTTGCAGTGCTAATAAATGATGAGGCGACTAGGTTTTTTAATTGCGAAAGGGGACTCCGTCAGGGCTGCCCACTTTCTCCTTATCTTTTTATTTTAATTATGGAAGGCCTCAATCTCCTCCTCACCAAAAGCTTCTTCGAGAACCGCTTCTCTGGTATCAAGGCTTCAAACCTTGTCAAGATCTTTCACCTCATGTTTGTTGATGATATTCTTCTTTTGTCAAAAGCAGATTTAGCGGAGTGGCTTGTGATTTTGGACATTTTACAGCAGTTCTGTTCCGTTTCGGGGCTGTCCATAAATATTTCTAAGTCCACAATACACTATTGGGGTCTCTCCGAGGTCGAGTTCACTTGTCTCAAAGTTTCCATACCCTACACCTTTTTTGACTTGAACTTGGGTTTCAGGTATCTTGGCTACCAGCTGAAACCGGGAGCCTCTTCCTCTTGTGATTGGAGCTGGTTAGTGGCCATCTTCGAAAGGAGAATAGGTTTCTAGTGCAACAAATGGCTCTCTCTGGGTGGACGACTTATTTTGGTTAAGTCGGTGTTAGAAAGTCTGGCGGTTTTTTGGATGACCCTGGAACAGATTCGCATCAAGATCATATCTCAGCTCCGCAGACTCACCTTCAATTTCCTGTGGAATGACCTTGCAGGGAAGCACCGATTTCATCTCTGCAGCTGACAGACTCTCTCTAGACCAAAAAGGTCCGGGGGTTGGGGATTAAAGAACCTTGCTATCTTCAACACGACACTTCTAGCTAATTCTTTCTGGAGAGCCGTCACCATTGACAGTATTTGGCACCGAGTCATTATGGACAAGTACATTGGCTCCCAACCGCTTCATCTTTGGCTGCGAAAGACTTAGCTCCTACAGAAGAGGGCTTCACCTTTCTGGAGGGGTCTGGTTTCCTCCTCTCCGGTTATCCTTCATTGGCTACGTTGGTGGCCTGGATCGGGCTCTGAAATCAAATTGGGCAGAGATAAATTACTGGGTTTGGATGATCGCTCGATCCTATCTCTGTCGCTCAGATCGCAGCTAGGATCCTTAATTTTTTTTTCCCTGGCACAAATGAAGGTGGAGACCCTTGTCTCTCCTCTCCCGGATTGTTGGCTGCACAGTAGGGAATTTCCCCTTTTCGGATCGATGGCCCGGGAATGGGATTCTTTCTCGGCAGCATTAAAACAAGCTGGTATCTCTCTCACCGAAGCGCGGGACGCCCTCATCTAGGCCGGGGGTGATGCCACTGGCAGAGTCACTGTTAAAAACATTTACGTGGCCCTTCTTCCAGCTCAGGATGTCGCTGCTCTACCTCTGTGGCTCTCCCAGATGTGGAATTGGCCGATCCCCCTTAAATGCATTCTCTTTATCTGGCTGTGTGCAAATGAGAAAGCTCTCACCCGGGAGGTGCTACGCAAGAAAGGCTGGCATGGTCCAGGATTTTTCTATCTTTGCCGCTGAGCTTCTGAGGACATTCACCATTTATTGATACACTGTACCTTTACAACTGAAGTCTGGAATAGAGTATTACATCACTTCTCCCTTACTTTCACCTGGACCGACGCCACCATTGCAGATTGCTTCTCTTCCTGGTACTTGAAAAAAGCTGCGCCGCTTCCATTGGCTGCCTTGGTTTGCTAGCAAATCTGGACAGAGCGCAACACGGCCATTTTCGAGGATGCTCCTCCTTCCTCCTTTGCGGTTTTTCACAGAACTCTGGCTTCATTCCAATGGCAACCGTCTACCGTCAAGTCTCTCCATTACAAAGTTGTGGATTTTATTTTTCCTGAAGGCCACACCCTGGTGTGCTTTGACGACGCGGCTCGATCTTCCAGAATCTGCTGTGGGGATGGAGGCACCTTCAAGACCCATCCCCGAAGGACCACAAAGTGGTTCTTGAACTGCGGTGTGGGTTCAAACACCAAAGCTGAGCTCATGGGCTTATGGGCCTCTCTCACCCTTGCTTCCCTTTGGTCTTTAAACCATCTCCTCGTCCTCGGAGACTCGAGAGTAATCATAGACTGGATCAATCAATTTTGCAACCTTCAATCCTATCACATTGAAGGCTGGAAGCAGAAAACACAACAGCTGTCCAAACGTTTCTCTGATATAAACTTCCGTCATATCCCCAGATCACGTAACACCGAGGCGGATGCTCTCTCCAAGCGGGTTCTTAGCGAAGTGGTTGGTAGACTCTCAATTTTTCACTGTGATAGAGGACAGGAGAGCCCTATATCCTTTATCAACTTCTTCGAATCATAATGGTCTCACCGGTTTGATGGAAGGCAACTCTGTAAACCGTGCTTGTAATTTATCTTTGATTGGATATTGATCTCCCGGGAAGGATCTCGGGTCATAGCACAAGCGCTAGTAGTGAAAGGAGTGGTCCATATTTGGACTGTGATCGGTCATGCTACACCTTCCAGTCTGCTTCATGTTTATTTTAGTGGCCGAACTATCTCTCCTTGAAAGAACGACATTTGACTAAACATTCCAGTTTCCATTGTATGCACGGTATATGCGTGATAATACCAGGTTATATCCTGGCTATTGCACAGTTTCAAAATTACTCAGCTTGCGGCTGTTTTCCTCTATTGTAAATGAATTTTTATCAATAAAAAATTCGAGAAAATTTTTCATGGGAAAAAATGATGACGCATAAAGTAAATCTAAGATGTGGTGATGATATACACAATGAAACGAATGTAAATGAATATTGAAATGTCTGCCTGCAAAATGTCTCTTGAGTGTTTTTTGATTACCGAATCAAATGCACAAAACATAAAGCACAGTGAGATGAATCGAATGGAAATCTAAATTAAATCAAACCAAAACTAAGTTATGATGAATTAAATAAAAATCACACTACTAATCTAATTGATAGGAAATAAAGAACATAATGTCACTTGGACCCTTCTCGATTGTTGGCACAGGGACAGATTCAGGGTTCAACGCTTCAACAATGTACCAACAAAACCCTAACTACCAGCTCTTTTTGCAACACCTGCGAGGTAGATGAAGTCTCACCCGAGGTAGAGGCAGGGGGGGTTGTAGGACTCAAGTGTCTACAACCTAGCCGGGACACAGATCTGTGATCACAATACTTAACAGAGCACTTAGCAATTAACATTCATTAGTCTTTGACCCTTATTCACATCGCAGGTAAAAACCCTAATTACAGAAAAATGCAATATTCATCAAGGTCTAAGCACATCTAACCATTGAACACATAACATTAAAGAAGATCTAGCATTCATTCGCATCATAAAGCACTTAAGCATTCATAGATCTATCTATCACAACAATGCACTAAGAAAATACAAGAACAATATAGCACAAAACACAATAACATGGGATATATGTGGTTCATCTCAGTGTGGGGCTACGTCCACCAACTCTTCTCCTCTTTTATTAGCTTCTTCCAATCTTCTTACATGCACAGAGCCACAAAGCCAACTCCACATAGGACATGAGATTTGCACGCACCTTGCCAGATCCTCCTTCCCCGAGCTAGGTCCAGGCACCAAGCCTTTACATAGTCTGTGGACAAAGCACTTACAAAACACTTGCACTTAGCTCTGCAAGCCTTAACACATTTTCTTGCACATCGCTAACATTAGCACTAAGCCATCGGTCTACTAGGTCTTTTCACGTAACTAACCAGTTCTACTTCTTACAATGCATAGATACTTATTTATATATTACAAAATAGGCCTAAACATGGGTGAACCCATGGGTCGACATCCCATACCCGTTACATAAACCTTAAACCCAAAAATCCCGCAAAAGAGGGCGAGATCCCTCGATCTCTGCTTTGCCCGGGCGCTCCGTCTTTGACCACCGTGTCGAAGTCCCAAAAATGGTCAAACACGACCAAGGTTCTCCAAAACTTGGTCGAGGGCCAACACCGATCTAACAACATTTATGGAAGAAGAACTCAAACTAAACTACATGTAGAAAATCAACAATGTTCAACTTCCATTTAAAATTAAGCTCTGGTACAATGGTGATGATCAACTCTTAATATAATCTCTGTGACAGAAAATGGCATACTGAGAATAATTATTGTTGACTACTACACTACTATCCTCCATCATTTATACAAGATCAATGGGAATAACAGATTGAACGTTTTTGTAGGCATGCGATTTACACAAAACAATATCTTGCTTATTTTGGGGAGGTATCTATTCAAAAAGGAAAATCAATAACCTCTTACATTTATTTCACATAACTGAAGATCATATCACATCCCCTTATTTTTGATTTAAGAGTCCATATGGTAGCTTGTCTTCAATCTTTGACCAATGACTATAATTTTGTAAATCTAGATGTTCCAAGGATTTTGATTTGTGCCTTATCCTCATGACACACATGTGCATGAGGATAAGGATTATTGTTGGAAAACAAACTCACGTTCCACACTTAATCAAATGATAATTTAATCAAACCAGATTCTCACCAATATGCCACGAACTCATGCAATGATTGGGAATGTTGAGTGTGTTGGTATAGGAATTTTGAGTGTGCGGGAATGCTGAGTGTGTTGGTATAGGAATGTTTAGTGTGCTAGTGCAGGAACATGTTGCTTGGTCATAGAAACATGTGATTAAACCATCATCGATAAAATCATGGTAAAAACATCCTTAATCAATAAAATCATAACTAAAACATAATAATTAGCCACATAGGTGAAGTGAACGATTTATTGGAATATATAACATGATAACGGTTATGAAATGTATCCAAAGTGCGAGAATATGGTTTACTAATGATAGTTTTACATGGTATAAAATAAGGCATATTTGGAGCCTAACACGCCCCATGAAATATTTCAGAGTGATAGTATACCGACCTTCCTCCTTGGATCAAAACTACTCCCATATTATACCCACTTGCATCTGTCTCCACTTTAAAGGGATTATGCAAGTTTGGTAGCATGAGAACTGGTGCTTGAATGATATTTCTTTTCAATTCATCAAAGACATTACGTTGATTACCCCCCCACTCGAAACTCTTACCATTGGTTTTTATGGCATGGAGTGGGGAAGCTACCACTAAAAATGAAGCTAAGAACTTCGGAAATTATTTTTCTACCACAAAAAAACTCCTAAATTCTGTGACATTTGTAGGAGCTGGCCATTTCATGATGGCCTCCATATTTTCGAGATCTATCTTGATCTCCCCTCCACAGATCCAATACCCCAAATACACCAAAGACTTCTGAGAAAACTCACATTTATTGATATTGGCCAGAGGTTGGTTCTTTTTTAGAGTCTCTAACAACTGCATATGATGTGATATGTGCTCCTCCTAGGTAGCTCTATAAATCAATATATCATCTAAATAAACAATAACAAATGAATCTAGATAATGGCGTAAAACATCATTCATTAGTCTCACAAATGTAGTCGGTGTGTTGCATAGACTGAATGGCATAAATAACCACTCATACAAACATTTCCTTAACTTGAAGGCAATCTTCCATGTATCTTCTTCTTTGACTCATACCTTGTGATATCTTGATTTCAAATCCATATTAGTGAAGTACTTGGCATGTTGTAGTTGGTCCAATAGATCATCTATCCTTGGAAGAGGGTATCGATTCTTTAGTGTAATATTTTTCAATGCCCTGTAATCGATACACATTCTGCAAGTCCTATCCTTCTTGGGAATAATTATGATGGGTAACCCACAAGGTGAGGGACTTGGTTGAATCACACCCTTCTCCAATAATTTTTTCAACTGCTTCTTCACTTCATTCACTTCTAGAATAGACTGCCTATACAACCCAATATTTGACAATGGGGAGTTTGGCAATAAATATATTTCATGCTCCACATCCCTCTTAGGTGGTATCCCTTTAATTTCCTTCGAAACCCATCTGTATTAATGTAGAAACTCCTTCAAATGATGTTTTTTCTCTTTAGTACACCCCTCTAGGGATGCCTTGACTCTCATTGGTTTGTCATCATACTGATTTTCTCTTAAGAAAAAAAAAAACATATTTCTTACTATAACTAATCAACTTCTTGGCTTGGTTGGAACTTACCAATGAGATATTCAACTTAACTTTATGCACATTGATGATCTAGGACTTCCCATCCTTGATAAGTCGATATTGGTTGGATCTTCACATGAAGATTGCATCCCTCATATACATGCAATAACTTCCAAACACTACTCCACATACATCAAGGGGTACTACGTCCAATTTCACTTCATCAATAAAATCAACACTTACAAAAATTTTAATCTTACATTGTTTTGTTACCTTTATTTGTACTTCATTGTTTACCCAACCCAATGGATACGAGCTATGATGAACGTGAATCTCTAGTCCAAGATTTTTGACAAGATCCTATGCTATGAGATTAACCTGTGAACCGGAGTTGAATAGAGCATCTATCTTGGTCTTCTTGACAAGAATATTGATGTGGAATAGCTTGGCTATGTCCTTCTCTTCCTAGTGACGAAGGATTCTCAAATTCACCTCCTTTTGCATAGATATGCAAACAATATTTTCATCCACATCAGAGCTACTTTCAACTTTATTTCTTGAATCTTTGTTTAGAAGGTTCATTTTCTTTCTGTCTTTCTTGCAGTTCTTTGGGTTCAGCTCTGGAGGTAGTTTCCAACATTTTTCCTTAGGGTGGCCATCAATGCTGCAATGATTCCAATGGTTGCTGGGATCTTTGCTTCCAATAGTTGCTGGGATCTTTGCATTGATGTGTAGTGGATATTTTCTTCTTATATTTTCCTTCTTTCCACTTCTTCTTCCCTTCCTTGGAATCTTCTTGGTGCTCTTTCTGCTTCTAAACACTCAGATTCCCCTTATTTTGGGCTATGTTTTCTAGGTATTTTTATTATACACTTTCCCTATCAACTTTCCTTAGCTTGAAGATGATCACCTTATTTCCTAGATGATTGTGTAAACCCCCTAGATACTTGAGGAGTACATCTGGGTTCTTGGGAGAGATACCCAATATGTTGGACATATTTCTAAATTCATTAGTGTACTCCGGTGCAGTTTTCCCCTTCCTCTACCTGAAGTAGTGCCAATGGATCGATTGGTCCTCCAAATACCCGATAAGGTAGAATTAGGACTTGATAAGGGTTTTGAAGTCCTCCCATATAGTTACAAGTGGATCACCTGTATAACACCCGACCCCCTAACCATCTCTTAGGATGGTGGAATGTTAAAATTATCTTTCTCAACTTGAATATTGTCTATGTATAAGTTACATAGATGGATTCTTCTTACTGAGATCTCTCCAATGACTGTGACCACACCCAATTATGATATTTGAATCTAAAGGTACAAGCTTCTGAACTTTCCAGGCCCTCATTGTCAAAATATACCTTAGTGTCATGTGGCTCCCTACTGCTCATGCCATCCCATGTGGCGCCTATCCCCTAACTCATCGCTCAATGGTTTTGAATTCACGAAACCTTTCTTAGTTGTCATCAGGGTCTATCTCCGATGAGATATCATTTACCCTGAACTACCTCGTTCCAACAATGATCACTCTGGCAGGTTCAATCCTCGGATCTGATGGTCCTCAGGTTTTGACATTCAATAACTCAGATTGTGTTGGTCCCCCAACTAACACGGTCATTAAAGTTTCTCCCACCATTTCTTTTCTATGGTGTGTAGGTGGGATCTATGCATATACACAATTGATATCCCGTATCTCCTCTCTACTAACCAACAAATTTTGTTTATCCTTAAGCCCCCTTTTCATTGTTTTCTCATCCTCCAGACCTCACTCCATACCTCTACTCTCCAATCTACGACAAACGACTAGAATCTAATGGCATATAGATCCAATGGTCTGGATTGGTAATCAAATACCTAAGGGTTCCTATCCCTTATGGGACCACTTTCGTCCCATCAACCATTTAGTCGGTGAAACCTGTCACCCTTAGAGGCATGCTTCCTTCCATGCTGGCACACCACACCGACATTACATCATCATCCCCTTTTCCAACTTAAAAAAAACCTATGACAATCTACGACGGATATCAAATCTTGCCTATATGTTGATCAACGACTCTCGTTTCTTTTCAATACCTTCATTGTCCTTGGTGCTCTTTGGAACCATTATCCAAATTCATCGACCTCATATACCCTGACGATGATGTGACTAGTACCAATGATACAAATATTACTGAGGTCATGCCCGACAGATCAATGGTCCTCGTCTCATCTTTAGGTCTTCGTCATCGTTGGACTTCACACGAGTCTAAACAATCGATCACTCCCAATGACAATGCCTTCCCCGATGATGGAATGATATCTACTCGCCCTACCAGATCGATGACTGTAAACTCTCCTAACTCAACATAGGTTTTTCCACTGGTTACTGCTTTGATTTTGGTACTTAGAAAATTTTATGGGTTCTTTAAGGTCTTCCAGACTTCCAGGAGTTCAAATTCTACTCAGAGACTGTTGAAGACTCCCTAACTGTTGAAGACTTACACATGAACTTCCCTTACACCATGGCACTTTCATCATCTATCGAATGGGGATTTTTTCGATATCCAAAATACTTTCCTCTCAAGATGCAAGGTTCTTAGGGACATAGAATTCCCATACTTGTTCATTTTCATAATTTAATAGATAAGTAAAGACCATAACAAATATGTTCCAATTACTCAAGGGTTCATTTCATTGTCTATAAGCATTCACATTTCCCATTAAAATCAAACAAATAGATAATTACATCATTCATTTACAGTTAAACATATCAAGTTAAACACTTATATCACCAGGGAAATAAACACCACCAATTGAATGAGAGACAATGTATTTCCTCCAAAACTTGGGCCATACTATAGAGTTCGTTCCTATAGTATGCCACCCCCGTGCCAAACATGGTACCAAAAATGGAATGATTCAATTGGTTTCCAAGCTTAGGATGATCCAAGAAGGTTACTCTCCTTCCTTCGCTGACAATAGTAGAAGTTTCCCCCTTCCCACTCAACTTAGGGTCTCTGGAGGTTTATCACATAGTTTATCAATTGGATTTCCTCTACACAAGGGAGTCCCTTCTCCGTTGTACATTCCATCGATGACATCCCCTTACCAGTGCTGGTTTTTGTCCAATAGGTACGAATATCTAAACCTCTTTTTCTCTAGTCAGGATCTGGGTCTTCTCTGTTTTAGGGTGATCATAATAAAATTGGACAAGCTTCCTATTTTCTTCAAGGAAAGCTCTCCACTTTGTTATTCTCTTCAATAAGCGCTAATGAATGTCTTAGTTTTATACATCCTTGTCCTATGATCTCGTCGCTCACTCACTCTTTCTTACCATGTTATTCTCCTATGTACACTACATTCTCTATTCTCCTATGATACTTCTCTCTGCTACTAGTTGTCCTCTTCTCTTATTCATCTCTGTATATCTCCTCCTCCTCCTCTCTCTCTCTCTCTCTCTCTCTTGGTGATGTTTTTCATCTTTGGTATATGCTTCCACCAATCCCTTAGGATTCTTGTGGCTTTATGTAGACACGACCTACTATTCTAGGGTATGGATTTCCTGAAGGGGAAATCCATGGTTTCCTCTATGTTAGCTCATTCAATTGACCCTTTCCTTCTCCAAGAGACCAAACTGTCAGTATTTATTAACTACCTCAACCACTAGTATTTTTCCTCATAACAGTTCATGTGGCTCCATACAGGTCTGAGTACGTTGGTATGTGTATCTTTATGCCTTGCAAGCATAAGCTAGCTTGTTAAACAAGCTTCTTGTTTTCTTCACTAAAACATCTCATATCCACCTCACCTATCCACTTCATCAATTCATGCTTCATCAATTCCCACTTGTGTGTCATGGACAATACTTTCCAGGATACTCCCTCTCAATCAACTATTTGGTAATTTTATTAATTAAAACACAATCACATGCTTCATAATCACATCATATGAAGTCTTAGCATAATTATAGTCTTGGGGAACTACAACAAATCCCTGTGATTTTCTCCCTTTTTTTCTCCCAAAGATGGTTTTAGTGTATTTTTCTTCAATTGTTTGAACAAGTCGACGTTATTTATTAGGATGGAGCTATTAATGGCATTTTTTGCGCCGAACACAAAATTTAGGTGCTAAATTAGGCGCTAATAGCACCAAAAATTCCTGCCCATTTAGCACCGGAAATTACACCCCATTTAGAGAAAAAAATAACACCCCCTTTAGTGTCAAAAATTTCGCCCCGTTTAGCACCTGATTTAGCACCCCAGTTAGCGCTAGAAATTGCACCAGAAGTAGCGCCGGATGTATCCAGATTAGCCTAAATAGTTAATTAGTTGAGGTGTTGGGGGTTAAGTGGATAGAGGTTTTGAGGATTTATGGATTTGGGGTACATGGATTAGGGGTTAGGGTTTAAGGGATTAAGGGTCAAGAGCTAAGGGATTTGGCGCTTATGGGTTAGGTAGTTTAATGATTAATGGATTAGGGATTTTGGGATAGGGGATTAATGTTTAAGTTCTTAGTGCATAGGGGTTTATGGATTAAGGGATTATGGATTAGTGAGAAGTGTTTAAGGGTCGATGGCTTAGGGGTTAGGGGACTTAGGGATTTTGTGTTAAGGGATTATTGATTAACTAAGGTTGATGTCTTAATGGTTAATTAGGGATTAGAGCTTAATTATGCTTTAAGGGTCAATGGATCAGGGGTTAGGGGAGTTGGGGATTTGTCATAACTCTCTTTAAATTTCGTGGAACCTCTTCCAACACGCAAATCACCAATGTCATCCACTGATGCCGCATGGTGAGTAGTGAATGAGGCCAACGTTGAAATTTCTTCAAATTGTTACTGCATGCGTTGAAATTTGACACGGTTAGAATAGTCACATACCTTAATGATATGTGAGGTTTTCAAGACTCAAGGATACCATATGTCCCCATATAATATTTGAGAACGTCCATGTTTGCATCAACATTCATCATGCAATATCATTGTCATCGTTTGTCATTCACATCTATGGAATGTTTGTCGAAACTCTCTTAAAATGTCATTGATTAACACATTCCAACACAACACCAATATCATCCATCAATGTTGCATGGTGAGTAGTGAATGGGGTTTAGCGTCGAATGTGCCTAAATAGTTAATTAGTTGAGGTGTTGGGGGTTAAGTGGAAAGGGGCTTTGAGAATTATGGGATTTGGGGTACAAGGATTAATGGTTAAGAGAATTAGGGATTAGGGTTTAAGGGATTAAGAGTCAAGAGATAAGGGATTTGACACTTATGGGTTAGGTAGTTCAATGGTTAATGGATTATGGGCTAGGGGATTAATGTTTAAGTGCTTAGGGCATAGGGGTTTATGGATTAAGGGGATTAGGGATTAGTGTTTAAGTTTTTAAGGGTTGATGGCTTGGGGGTTAGGGGATTTAGGGAGTTTTTGTTAAGGGATTAGTGTAGCGCCCCTTTTCTGGCTACCAAGGTTTAATCGCTATTAAGAGAAGGTTATAACACCACTCTATACATAACTCATACAGGTATTATAGAATCCACACACATTTAAACAAATAAACTCATTTAAGCACAGAGTAAAACATATTATTTACTGCTATAATTAACAATCCATAACATTCCATCTTAATTCATATACACAGTGGAAATCATGATAACATAAGCAGTAGAGTCATGCAAAACATGATTAAAACATACTCAAATACTTATCTTTTAACAGTGGTAGAATCCACCAACCAAGTGCAGGCCTTCCACGAACCTCCCAGCCTTAGACCACACTGCTCATCAACTCAACAGTGGGTCACCCCCGAGTTGGGACTAAGCTCCACCCCAAGACAAGGAACCCTAGGCTAGGCTGAGGTTACAGGGAAAACAACACACAACCACAAGGAAGGGATTCTTTCCAAGGAACCTCCCATGCTCACTGCCCACAGACCCTCATCCCCCACATGCCTGTTCCACCCCAGGAGTATACACCTTCTCTGTCACCTGGACAATCCTTTGGCTGCTAATTTCCCTTGCCTTGGGTTACCAGAACAGGCCGGACCGGAAGTCTCCGGGTTCTATGGCAACTACAAGGTTCCTTCCAGGAGTTCTCTCCTTCCTCTACGCACTCTCTCACCTAGAGGGAGTCGCTCACAGGTCCAACAACCTGGTCTTCCAACTTCAACTACCTCTCTCACCTGGAGAGAGTGTTGTACAAACTGGCCAACAAGCCACACAGGGTCAAACACTACACGTCCACCACAATCCACGGGAATCTAGACATGAACACCCCAGGGCAGCTCCAGACAGGTGCAACAGTATAACCAGGCTTAGCAAGGACGAGACACTTCTATTTTCTCAATTTGGCAACACAGAATAGACTTACATTCTGGATTCTCAAGGATGTGTGACGAGTCATCTACGTAGGGGTCGATTCAGACTTCCCGATTTAGAACAAATAAGGGATGTACCAATTTTCCAGAACCAAACACAGACTCTTTCCCAAATCCAGACATGCTTCTCATTCAGGGAATATACACACCGGTTTTCTCAGAGCCAGACACAGACTTTTCGAATCATAGGGACGCACGCCGGTTCTCTGCGAGAGTCGGGTTGGTAGTATTATCCAGGGCTCTGTACGCGTTCAGATCATCGGGTAGCATGGGGGAGGAACTCTTTCTCATGACTCACCCTGGCCATTTTATTCGCATGCGTTAGGGTTGAGACTTGTCACCCATGAAACTGCATGTGTTCCACCAGCACACATCTCCCTTTCATGTTCTCCCCTTGCCATAAACTTAGGATAAAACATAAAATGCACATGTCTTTTGGGGATAATATTAAAATATTATTCCCAGGCTTAAGCCCCCTAGGCTCAACACTTAGCCCCTTTTCCCACCTTCCAACCCCTAATTCCTTGCCTACCCTATGGATGCTTAGCCCCCCTTCACTCATTCATCGTGGTCGGTCTGCACATGGCGATGTTTATATTTTATTAATTGTTCTGCGTGATTACATATACAACAACAGGCTCCTGGCCTTCAACACTCAGGCTCCCTAACCTAACAAACGCATAAGCCTCCAACTTATGAAAACTTGGCTCACCAGCCTATAAAACATAATTACAATTCATTTCAGAACATGGTTTGCAATGGGGCTCGGCCTTGGGGACACTACAATCCCCTCCCCTTATTTTTGCACTGTCCTCAGTGCAACTTTACACAACATCTACAAGCTTTTAAATTTTTTTCAAAAAGATGCGGGTAATCTGCCTGCATAACATCTGCATGATCCCATGTCGCGTCCTCAGGACCGTACCAGGTCCATTGGACCTTTACAAGCTCTATATCTCGATTTCGGAGCTGTTTGCTTTTCCTGTCCAATATGCGCACATGATGCACTTGCAGGACACCTTCTGGTTCCACCTGAATCACATTCCAATCGATAACATGATTAGCATCAGGTACATGTTTCTTAAGCAGTGAAACATGAAACACATTATGTATAGTCATAGATGCAGGTAATGCAAGCATGTATGCAACCGTCCCAATCCTTTCCAGGATCTCAAATGGCCCACAAAATCTTGCTGCCAACTTGGCACAACTTCCCAGCTTCAGGGAACTCCTGTTAGTTTTCACTTTCAGGAAAACACGGTCACCCACTTTGAATTCTCTATGGGTTCTGTTACTATCAGCGCAACTTTTATGTCTGTCCTAGGCAACTTTTAGATTCCGTTTAATTTTTATTATTTGATCTTCCATCTCTTTAAGTAGCTCAGGCCCAACTACTACTCTGTCGGCTGGATTATCCCAACTCACTGGAGTGTTGCATTTTCTTCCATAAAGTGCTTCGAATGGGCTCATCTTCAATGATGCATGATACCCATTATTGTAGGCGAATTCTACCAAATACAGGTAGTCTTCCCACCTTGATGGTTTATCCATCACATACATTCTTAGCATGTCTTCTATTACTCTGTTCACTCTCTCTGTCTGTCCATCAGACTTAGGATGATACGCTGTACTAAAGTTCAGATTCATTTTGAATCCTTTGAACAGTCCTTTCTAGAAATTCGAAGTGAATTTCGGGTCCCTATCAGACACAATTGTCTTAGGTATTCCGTGCAAGCATGTGGCTTCTTTTAAAAAGATATCAGCAACATCAACGACTCTGTGGGTGGTTTTCAGTGGAATAAAATAGGCAACTTTAGTAAGCTTGTCCACCACCACCATGATTG
>SNQJ01S0001318.1:112297-141594 GCA_010110895.2 Picea sitchensis | reverse complement strand
ATTTTATTCGCATGCGTTAGGGTTGACACTTGTCACCCATGAAACTGCATGTGTTCCACCAACACACATCTCCCTTGCATGTTCTCCCCTTGCCAGAAACTTAGGATAAAACATAAAATGCACATGTCTTTTGGGGATACTATTAAAATATTATTCCGAGGCTTAAGCCCCCTAGGCTCAACACTTAGCCCCTTTTATCACCTTCCAGCCCCTAATTCCTTTCCCACCCTATGGATGCTTAGTCCCCCTTCACTCATTCATCGTGGTCAGTCTACACACGGTGGTGTTTATATTTTATTAATTGTTCTGCGTGATTACATATACAACAACAGGGTCCTATCCTTCAACACTCAGGCTCCCTGGCCTAACAAACGCATAAGCCTCCAGCTTATAAAAAAAACTTGGCTCACCAGCCTATAAAACATAATTACAATTCATTTCAGAACATGGTTTGCAACAGGGCTGGGCCTTGGGGACACTACAATTAGTGATTAACTAAGGTTGAGGGATTAATGGTTTAGGGATTAGGGATTAACTAGGCTTTAAGGATCAATGGCTTAGGGGTTAGGGTTTAGCTCAAAATTTGACATGGTTAGATGAGACACATGCCTTGATGGTATGCGATATATGATATATGGTGCCGGGTACTGGTGCTGAGATGAGAATGCACTCAACATCCTTACAATTTGATCTACATCCAAGGAAAAAATCAATTGTCATAGCATAAGGAAGTAGTGAAAGTAATATGAATCAAATGGATGAAGAGGAGTCCCGAACCCCATGATGATCAATTATAAAACTTGGACAAACAAGATGTTTCGATGTCCAAACTAGTCATTATGGTGGGTGAGAGGCACTATATCCAAAATCCATGATGGCCCACCCATGCTAGAGGACAAATTCAAAGTGTAACCACTCTCTTTGTTACTCATCATTACAAATGGAACAATACAAACGTTGGAAGGAGAAAAGTCAGGGGAGAAGGCGGAAGGCCAAGGGTCACATTGAACCTCATTAAATGCTAAAATTGTACCATAAGTAGTGCCATATTTGGCTATGGATGTATCCAGATTAGCCTAAATAGTTAATTAGTTGAGGTGTTTAAAAGTTAAGATAATTAGGGATTAAGGTTTAAGGGATTAAGAGTCAAGAGATAAGGGATTTGGCGCTTATGGGTTAGGAATTTTAATGGTTAATGGCTTAGGGATTATGGGTTAGGGTATTAATTTTTAAGTGCTTAGGGCATATGGGCTTATGAATTAAGGGGATTAGAGATTATTGTTTAAGTGTTGAAGGGTTGATGGTTTGGGGGTTAGGGGGTTTAGGGATTTTGTGTTAAGGGATTCATGTTTAACTAAGGTTGAGGGCTTAAGGGTTTATGGATTAGGGATTAAGGCTTTAAGGATCAATGGATTAGGGGTTAGGGTTTAGGTCAAAATTTGACATGGTTATACGAGACACATGCCTTGATGGTATGAGAGGGTTTCAAGAGTCAAGGATGCCTGACGTCCCCGCATAATATTCGACATCCTCCACATTTGCATATTTTTACATGGTTAGACTAGGAGAATGCATTGACAGTATGGGAGGGTTTAATTAAGACTCAATGAAATCATTGAGATTGATTATTGATGTAATTTTGATATGAAATATGAAAGTAAAATTGAACTTTAATTTATTAAATTTTCACCTAATTCTAGGTGATTAAAATATTTTATTTTGTTTAATTATTTTATGTTTAGTTCTTAATAAAACATAATAAAAAATTTATTCCCAACATTAAAATGAAAAAATATAAAAATAATGAAGTTAACAAAGTTGCTTATTCTAATCATTTTGAGATACTTGCATATTTAATTAATATTTTATTAATTTTTGTGTCTTCGTGAACATATGTTGATATAAAATGGATGGAAGAAGCATAAACGTAATCCTATATTTTCTGCCAACAATTCGTACCATATATTGAACACTTTAACGATATTGCAATAGGTAATTTGTATTGAAAAAAATAATACTGAACCATTTCAAATACTAGGCCATAAGAATCATTATTTTTTAAACATGGATTACAAATAATTCTGAAATATAGAAGTCTTGGTCATTAACATCATTGTCTACAACAATGTCATCTAGTGCATCATTGTAAATGTTCATAGGATCTTTCAAGTAGTTAATATTACCATCATCCTCATCTTGACCTGCATCATCTTCATCGTCATTGAAATTTGACTGTAGATCATCCATATTTTTACGAGATGTATTTGGATCATCATTTTGTATACCATCCATATTGTTGTCTTCCATAACATCATCTAAATCTGGATTGTTGTCTTCTTGTACCTGAACATAACCATCTTCAGCATAATCATGGATGTTAATTTCTTTGATGTTCTCTAATCCATCTCTCTCATTTTGTTCACCATCATTGCTTTTCTTAGTATCCACTAATGCATCGTCAAATACATGCCTTAATATTGGATCATAATGTATGACAAACAACCATTTTGGGTCCATAATATCTTCATAGAAAAATACCCGCATATGAACGAGTACATACATATATTAGACGTATGTTATAAATTTTTTATTGATTCATAAACACATGTATATATTCACAATAAACAATGTATTAATACATTATTGATCACTACCGCTTATTGCAGTTTAAGTTAAAGAAATACTTGTTCACAATGAATTGGTAGAACATAAGGCTCCTTATCCTCTGGTAGCAACCTTGAGGAAACTATTAAAAACAATCCACTATGAGTATCATGTCTTTGTGCCCTCTCAAATGCTTCATACCATCTACACT
This sequence comes from Picea sitchensis, assembly GCA_010110895.2. Taxonomy (NCBI): domain Eukaryota; kingdom Viridiplantae; phylum Streptophyta; class Pinopsida; order Pinales; family Pinaceae; genus Picea; species Picea sitchensis. The sequence goes on along the minus strand of SNQJ01S0001318.1, from coordinate 138,779 downwards.
TAAAAATACAATATTTAAAAGAGAGATAATCCAACTCAATAATTTTTTGTATTTTCCCAACATATAGTAGATTTCCTTCAATAATATTCTTATCTTTTGAGCTTGATCGACTGGATTGCTTGAAGTCAACCATGATGCCATAATTGAAGGATCGACTCTTTATATCTACATGTTCTACACGATAATATCGACCATATTCCCACATTGTTGGATATTTCCTTGCCTCTGAAAGACCATTTATTTCATTTAAAACAAATAAAATGATGAATAATAAAATAGTTAATAGTATCAAAACTGTAAGGAAACAACATTTTGTAAAATTCCAACTGTACCTCTCTTTCACATCCTCTAGACATGTTGATTTCATCTTTTGTTATGTTTGAATATATACCCACATCTTCTATTTGATTTTGAATTTGTTCAGTAAACCATTCTAGTGTGCAATCTTTGCCCCATTCCCCTTGTAGATAAGTAAGAAATGGGGTATTCCTTGGGTTTGATCTCTTAATTTGTTTCCTTTCTTCTAACACTTCTCTCTTTTTTTTATCGTACAAATCAATCCATTTGTTCATAAATTCCATGTGGTACATAATGAACTTGTCGAGTATAGCACTTTTGTCTACACCTATTACATGTCAGGAAGTTTGTTTCAAACTTCAAAGGCCAGTTTGTTAATTTGAAAAATAAATTACATATTAAATTAATGATTGCAATAAAAACAACCACAATGAAAATGAGTTTACTTACTAATTTCTACTTGAACACCATTAGATTGTGTTTTTTCTCCATCAATAATATATGATGCTCGTTATTCATCCTAGAAGTGTGGCCCATCTTTGAAATACTTACCAAGGAATTCACATAGGAAGAAAAATTCTTCATTCGATACATACCCTTCAGCCATGCAACCCTATGGATGTGCATTTTGTTGGACATATATTTCTAGAGTTTTCACATATCTCTCAAAGAAAAACATCCACCTCATTGATACGACACCCGCCAATTCAATGTCATCAACTAAGTAGGGAGATCCTTCTCAAATACACATACAATTTTTGCAATTTTCTTCCTCCATTTTGGCACTTCACATCCGTGGATCTCCTTGGATGTCACCCACCTAATATAAGAATAGTAAATTAGTATGAACCTTTAGGAAAAAATTAAAATGAAATACAATATCTCTATGTCTATCACACATGAACATTCCATACCACATACCTTGCAAATGTTGACAATTCAACTATGGCATTCCTCAAGTCAACGGTAAGACATGAATCTCCCCTAATTGCCAATGGAATGATATGTTGTCAAACACATATATGAAAGTTCATTAGTTATTTTTGTCACATAATAGAATATCAGAATATATAAATGATGATATATAATACCTTAATAAAATTATGAAAATCATGTGTTTTAAATCCTGTGATATTTCCATCAAATGTAAAAAGATTTAACCAATGATGACCCATAGCCAGTAGGTGTCCTTATTGGACATATGCCATTTTTTAGTTGGTCTAGCTCTTTATTTTTCAAAATCCATGGGGCTTATGCATATGATTCATTTTCCCTATTTGGCCACAAATGTTTTCTATCTAATTTGGTACGCGAAAGAGAAATATCTCTCCTTGAAGACAAGGTGTCCTTCTCCTTGTCTGATATATGTCGAAATATTGAATCTGAGACATTTTTGAAGATGTGCATACGATCTAATAGATGAGATATTAATAGATCCTTCCAGTAAGGGAGATCATAAAATATGGATTTCCTTTTCATCCCTTTTAACATCTTAATTACAGCTTGTTCAGGTTCTTCAATAGAATCACCCCCATCAAAAAAATCATGCCAAACTTTCAATTCAACATCTTCATAGTTCTTAAGCCAATCAGATGGACACATAATCATGGGAGGGCCTCTATTTTCAACTTTTCCATCAAATTGATTCTTATGTCGGTTTTTAAACCTATGATCCGGTGGTAGAAAAACCATGTTGTTTGCATAAATAAATTTATGTAGATCTTTAGAATACCGCCCTTGGAATTTTTCTGCACATATTGGACATGCAAATATCCCCTTTGTTTGAAGCCCTGCAATTCAATAAGTAAGGTTAATAACATACAAATAATAATATAGAATTGAGTATGAGAGCTCGGATGAAAATAAATTATTAGTGTAAATATGTAAAAAAATTTGTCTTACCGGAACAAACACCAAGTCCTGGGAAATCATGAATAGTCCAACATAGCACACCATACAACATGAAGGACCTATTTTATGGAGGATGTGACATGTCATACATTCTTATGAATTTCCATAACAGTTGCATCTCATCAATAAAAGGCGCAAGATAAACATCCATGTTTTTAACTTGATGTTTTCCTGGAACAATGAGAGTCAGCATAAGGTGATCCTTTCTAACACTCATCCATGGGGGTATATTGTATACTATCAATCCGACTGGACAAACACTATAATTTGAGATCATGAAAGAAAATGGGCACACTCCATCAATTGCAAGACCAAACTTGATACCACGAGGTTCATCTTTGAATTTTCTTGGCCATTTTTCCTCTATGTGTTTCAGTACTTTGGAGTCGGCCGAAATTTGCATGAATCCATATTTACTCCTATTCTTTGCATGCCAGTCCATCAATTGTGCAAGTGACTTGCAACAAAACATTCGTTGAAGTCTAGATATAATTGGCATGTGACGTAAAACCTTCATTGGAGCTGCAAGACCTTGTACATCTATACGATATCTCTTCTCTTTTCATACAAGGCATTCTACCTTGTCTTGATATTCATATATGTATAAAATACAATCATTTATACATGAATTAATTTTCTTATATTCAATCCCCAACTCAACCAAAAACTGACGCGACTCTCTGCAAGTTGATGGCAACACATTATCTTCAACAAATATTTTGGTTTTTAGTGCCCTGTAAGATTTCCAAAGATTAGATCAATTGAATGTTTGACTTATGATGAACATGTTTGATATGTCAATATGTATTAGGACTATTCATAAATGAATTACGTACACCAATTTACAATGCATTGTAAGAAATAGATTTCAACTCACTTCAGTAGGGTGGTGAATCCTTTGTCTGACCAATCAAATAGTGACTTGATTTCTAATAATATTAATGTGCATGTCAGTTTTGAGGTTCTAATTGCACCATATTTGAACACGGGTGTCTTTGCTACTTGCTTGATTGATTCTTTCAGGTTGTTATCATCAACATTATGTTGGCGGTAATTACCCCTGCTATCATTGTTACTGTCATCCATACGATCATTGTTGTCACCATTGTTTCCATCCCCAAAGAAACCTGTAAGCATTTAATTCAATCCTTATTCGTGCACTGAATTTTCACTATCATGATCATCATCGGTAAGTCTAGGTGGCGTGTCATCAGTGTATACTAATCTCATCAACTGTTCAAATTTCTTAGGTGGTAGAATTCTCTTTAAATACGCTCTTTTCGCCTTGGTATGGTTTAAAGGATGGTTTGGATCATCCCATCCAAATATTAATATCCCAAATGGATCTTGGGTATTAGTAGCTGTTATTTCATCATCATCTTCTACCTATCAACAAACACAACCATTATTTAATGTTTGGAAACAATTGGATAAATCATAAATGTATCAATTTCAAAGAAATATAATCATATATGGCTTAACTAATTATAATATAAAAGGTATGAACATATATACATCAATATAATAGTCTTGACCAACCTCTTTTTCAGTGCAATTATTTGTTGTGTCTGGAGGATCCATTGTGATATCCTCTTCCACCCACTGTGTTCTTTGTGATTTAATAGTTTTAGGTCCACGCCCACGTACATATGTCTTTTTTATTTTTCTAGTTGAGATCTTAGGTTGTACACTTGCTCCAATATCCATATGAAATAATCAACAACATGCCTCATAATTTATTTCAAGATTGGATAATACACTATAAATTTTAATAATAATATGAAAAAGGATAGACGTATCACAAAATTCTTCCTAAGATAAGTCAAAATTTGATTACCTGTTGTCCTACGACATCCATTGTGTCCTTATTTTATTTGACACGATCTGTATCCATGGTCTTGTCTGCCCCCTATAATACACAACATTTTCCATGATGTTTAGTACACTAATTATACCATTTCAACCAATATTCTATCCAACACAAAACCTCACTTTACTCATATATTTGACATATTGATATAACATAGTTTATATAACTTTATCTCTTCTATGTTGTAGCATTTGTGAATTCATAAACACCATACTCCTTTGGTTGAGGTTGATTTATCTTCTTACCTTTATTGTATATGCAGATTCTGTATCTGATTCTATTTCCACCCACTTTCCTCTCATTGATTTAGTAGGGATATGTCATCCATGTCCTCTTTCCATGGCCTCCTATGTATCATGTAATACACAACAATGAAATTAGTCACATAACATATATGAACTGAGAGAATGTTGTTGATATTATCTTGTTTTGAAATTATATTATTTTCAACTTTTCCATCAAATTGATTCTTTCCTTACCTTGACATGCCATGCCTTGCCTTGAAATGTCATGCCTAGCCTTGTCATTCCTTTCCTTGACAATCCATGCCTTGCCTTGACATGCCATGCCTTGCGATGCCTTGCCTTTCCATGCCATGCCTTGCCTTGACATGCCTTTCCTTTCCTTGACATGCCTTTCCTTGACATGCCTTGCCTTACCTTGACTGAATAAATTTACTTGATGCCTCTTCTCATAAAGCTCAATAAAGCAATCTCACCATGACAATCTTTCTGTGCAACCGAGATCTGGAACCAATTTTGGAATTTCAATATGTATTCACCATGTTGTACATATTACCATGACATTGGTCCTCAATATCATAAGCAATATCTCCTGGAATACAATCAATGAGATCATACTTAAACCTAAAGACTTTCCTTGATCTATCTTTTATGAGTGTGCAACAAAGAATTTATGGCATTAATAAATATTTGCTTGCACCTTGATATCATCAGTAGTATCAACAATTCATTAAACTACAATGAGGAACCAAGTTAAAGAAGAAAAATCCACTTAGGTCTCGTTCCTTTTATCGTAAAGGTGTACATCTTGATGAAGATTGCAGATAGAAGATGCAACCATTGAAAGAAACCATGAAAACACATAATATTTGGTTCGATACTTCATCCTCTTCTACTTCTTCTACAACTATTTTTATTTTTGTAATGGCATGTCAACAAAATCATGAATGGATTTTAGAGTCAAGGGCTTCTCATCATATGGTTAATAATAAGGATTTTTTCTCTAGTCTAGATGTTTGTACAACCCAATATTATTTTTTGGATGATAGTTATCCTTTGGATGTTATACATGGAGAAAAAAGAGATCTTTGTAATTGTCAATTTAAAAATGTATTCTAAGTTCCTAATTTAACAATGTATAGAGTTGGATTTGGTCTATTGGTGGCATTCTCATACACCATGCTTAACCATTGTGAATGATTTTCCTTTAAGTTTCTTCCACCTTTGATGTCTTGGAAGGCCTTATCCAACTCGAACTTTTTAGTGAAATCTACTATGGGTAGGATTTAGAGGAACCTTTGAGTTAGAGTCCATGCGAAGACGAAAAATTGTACATGATCCAAAATATTCAAAGCTATCATATTATCCCCTTGATCTACCACATCTAGTAATTCTCTTTCTATAGCCCCGATTTTTTCATTATGTTTTCTTCGACTATGCAAAACCAAATTATCATCCCAAGGGGAGGGTAGCCCACATGTCTCCATATATGGCACATCATTCATGAAAATGTAAAAGGTTTATAATATGAAACTTTTTTTCCACCTCATCTCTATTTTCATCCAAAATTTGCCTCATTTATCAATGTAGCTCATCAATTTTTGATTAGAATTCCAAATTCTTTCTAAGGCAATGAATGACTCTCATAATTAAATCCCACATAAAATCTTTAATACTTCTCAATTTTGGCCTTGTTTCTTCGTATCTTCTTTTCTTTTTTCAACCAAGGCCCATGCAAGGCTAACCACCTATTCAATCTATTGATTATTATCTTTCATATGCATTTAATTCCCTAACCAATTCATCTATCATGTCCTTCAATTGATTTGTATTTGGATCTTTGGTCATGGCATGTATGGGAACTAGAGACAACTTCTTTTTTTGTTCTTGTTTGAGTCTAACTTCAAGAGTGAAAATTGCTACTCTTCATTCACATAATTGTGATTTCAAGGAGTAATTTATCATTTTAAAAGGTATTCTTGACACACAACAACCCTATTGGCTGTTGTGCATACTTTTAAACTTTAATATGTGTGGGGCATACAAATTCAATTTTTATTTTTTATTAATTTTGAGTAACTTTTTAAGGTCTACATAGTGGTATAGGTTATTTCAACCAATCCTTCATTATAACTTTTTACTTTGAAAAATTGATTCTCTTGAAGTTTGATAAAATAATGTATATTATTATTCCTAGAAATTATATATGGAGGATATACTCTGGATTAAAGGGATGTATTAAGTCACTCTTGGTTTAGATGCAACACAATTGGACAATAACAAATATGGAAAGTGGCTAAATCATAATGATGAATCTAGATATTTTGGTGGCATGCCAATATATGAAGATCTAAAAATCCATATTCAGTGTGCAAGAAGCATGGATAAAGTTTGAACAACTCCTTGTGAAAATAAATTTAATTTATGCTAATTAGTTGGAAAATCAACTCATAGGTCTTAATCCTTATAATTTCCTCAAATTAAAGAATACAACACAAAATTCAATCTCCATTTTATTCCACTAAAGATGCATTAAGAGAAACTTGTAAAATTCATACCTTTGTGGTACATGAGAAATAATAGATTTTGTATATGGGTGCACTTGATATATGTCATAAGTAGAAATCCTTGTTTCCTCACAATAACAACAACTCCAAACCCTTCAAGAGGAAGTTCAAAAGAGCCAAAATACTCAAAGTCGCTAATTCACCTACAATGACTCCTCCTGACAAAGTCTCATCAAGGAACCAAGTGAAAAAAAATACACTTAGGTCTTGTTCCTTTTATTGTAAAGGTGGACATCTTGATGAATATTGCAGGAAGAAGATGAAACCATTGAAATAAACCATGAAAACACATAAAATTGGGTTCAATACTTCCTCCTCTTCTACTTCTTATACAACTCATTCTTTTTATAATGGCATGTCAACCAAATCATGAATGGATTTTAGACTCAAGGGCTTCTCATCATATGGTTAATAATAAGGATTTTTTCTCTAGTTTAGATGTTTGTACAACCCAATATTGTTTTTTGGATGATAGTTATCCTTTGGATGTTATACATGGAGAAAAAATAGATCTTTGTAATGGTCAATTTAACAATGTATTCTAAGTTCCTAATTTAACAATGTATAGAGTTGGATTTGGTCTATTGGTGGCATTCTCATACACCATTCTTAACCATTGTGAATCATTTTCTTGTAAGTTTCTTCCACCTTTGATATCTTGGAAGGAATTATCCAACTCGACCTTCTCAGTGAAATATACTATGGGTAGGATTTAGAGGAACCTTTGAGTTAGAGTCCATTCTAATATGGAAAATTGTACATGATCCAAAATATTCAAAGCTATCAGATTATCCCCTTGATCTACCACATCTAGTAATTATCTTTCTATAGCCCCCAATTTTTCATCATATTTTCTTCGGCTATGCAAAACCAAATTATCATCCCAAGGGGAGGGTAGCCCACATGTCTCCAAATATGGCACATCATTCATGAAAATGCAAAAGGTTTATAATATGAACCTTGTTTTCCACCTAATCTCTATTTTAATCCAAAATTTGCCTCATTTATCAATGTAGCTCATCAAATTCTGATTAGAATTCCAACTTATTTCTAAGGAAAGGAATGACTCTCATAATTAAATCCCACATAAAAGATTTAATACTTCTCAATTTTTGTCCTTGTTTCTTCGTATCTTCTTTTCTTTTTTCAACCAAGGCCCATGCAAGGATAACCACCGATTCAATCTATTGATTATTGTCTTTCATATTCCTTTAATTCACTAACCAATTCATCTATCATCTCCTTCAATTGATTTGTATTTGGATCTTTGGTCACGGCCTGTATGGGAACTAGAGACAACTTATTTTTTGTTCTTGGTTGAGTCTAAATTCAAGAGTGAAAATTGCTACTCTTGATTCATCTAATTGTGATTTCAAGCAGTAATTTATCATTTTCAAAGGCAGTCTTGACACACAGTAGCCCTATTGGTTGTTGTGCATACTTTTAAACTTTTAAAATTTTGGATGATAGTTATCCTTTGTATTTTATACATGGAGAAAACAAATATCTTTGTAATGGTAAATTTAACAATGTATTCTAAGTTCGTAATCTATGAGCTAATTTTCTTTTAATTTCTCAAATTACTCATTCAAGTGATGGGAAAATTGTTGAGTCTTCACCTCACAATGTTGTAATTAAAGATCTAAAGGATCAATCTATTATAATTTTTTTAGGACATGTTCATGGTTCTTCAAGGCTATAAAATTTTTGTAGGTTTCAACCCTCATGACTACCACCATATTCATTGCTCACAGTGATGACTTGAGCAAACTTTGGCACGAGAAATTTGATCATTTGAACTACTACTCACAACAACTCTTAAAGCACCAAATATCCCATGGCCTACTACCTATCTTGTGAAATAATGGATTTTTTCATGTTTATGTCTTCGGTGTATATAAAAGAGATTGTTTGCATCTATGCATTCACAAGAAACACAAAAAACACTTGAATTGGTTCAAAGTGATATCAGTTGGCCATTCCCCATTTCATCATTTTAGGTGAATTATACATTCTCACTTCCATTGATGACTACTCTTGATGCACATGGATTTAATTATTAAAAATAAAATATGAATTTTTTAATATCTTATTTTTTTTCAAAGCATTGATTGAAAATAAAGCAAGACATCTGATCAAAATACTTTTCAGTAATAATGGGAGAGAATATGTTAATAAAAAATTTATTGAAATTTTCTCTAAAATTGGTATTCATATGCATAATACATTTCCATTATAAACCACAATAGAATGGGATAGTTGAACATAAGAATCAAACAGTTAAAGAAATGGCTAATTGTATGGTTCAATCAAAGAACCAAACATGCAATTTTTTGGTACAAGCAATCAATTGTGCTAACCATATATTGAATGGTGCTCCTACAAAATTTGTATCAAATGCAACTCAAGAAAAATGTTGTTCTAACATTTATGTTCATGTAATTCATTTTAAAGTGTTTATTATAAATAATGGGCTCTTTTTCTAGATGAAAAACATAAGACAATGCAACCTAAAAGAATGGGCTCATTTTCTAGATGAAAATCATAAAAAAATGCAACCTAAAAGTGAAAAGCATAAAAAAATGAAATCTATATACTTTGCATACTTATGGGGCATAGAGAAACAAGCTTTGCATGGAGTGCAAAGGTTACTCCTACTATTGCATGACCAAAGCTTCACTTTCCTTTTAACTTGTGCCTTCTGCCTTGGTTTATTTCTTTCAAGGTTTGATGGCTTAGTCCTCATGTGGTGCATGGAGCTTGGACCATGGAACATCAATCTCCCCTCCTTTGAGCCATGCCTTTGTGTAGCTTAAATATTTTCATAACATTTGCCTTTCACATTTTTCCAAAGGTTTATATGGACTTTTACATATGGAATGGGACAACATCCAAGGATACCATGGGATGGGAAAAAATCCAAGGATACCATGGGATGGGAAAAAATCCAAGGATACCATGGGAGTATCTTGGTCTATGATTTTCATGTGTCAAGTTAAAATATTCCAATAGGCATACATGGGCACAATAATGATGCATTTTTAGATCTTGGATTATAGTGATCTAAAATTACCTATATGGCAAACTACACCCTCTTACCTCATAATCGAATCTTGAGAGGAATTAAATTAATAGGAAAGCCAATGATTGTATAGGGTTTCTCACCTCAATAGATTATATGGATATCCATTAGTTATAAATGTTGTTATGTAGTAGAGAGAGAACCTGCAAAGGGAGAGGTTCAAGGATTGAGGCACCTCCACACAGGGGATTTGAGTAGTATCTTTCAACTTACCAAGCCAACACTTGGTCCAAAGGAAACTGGGAATGACCAAAGGGTTCAACCACCATCAATCAAGTTAGGAGGGGAGATCATAGATCAATAATTCCCTCAAGGTTAACCACCATCAATCAAGTTAGTAGGGGAGATCATAGATCAAGATTTCCCTCAAGGTTAGAGTCTTCGCTGGGCCTTTCGTCTTCATGCAAGAACCCATAAAACCTAGGAAGGAAACCATGGCTACTTTATTGACAAAGGAGAAATACCCACATCATCCTTGTCATTGGAAACAAGAGAATCATGAAGGCCACATGTAAGGCATGTAAGTTACACCTCATTACAAGTGGATGAAGAAGAGTCAAATCCCAACAAAAGGAAATTACAAAGAGTCACATCAATTGATTATATGGTTTACAAAGAGTCACCTCTATTTACTGATTTCATTTTCCTTTACTATTCAGCTCTAAATTGGGCGCCATTAGCGTCAGATTTAGCACCGTCTAGTGGAAAAATGAAATCAACTTGGGGTGCTAAGTTCAACGCTAATGGCGCCCAATTTAGAGACGAATAGTAAAGGAAAACAAAAATTAATAATAGAGCCCACACATAGCACAAAATTCATTATTCAGATTTGGATAACATGAAATTAAAGAAAACATTCATGCAATAGAGCCCATACACACACAAAATAAATCTTTTGTGCATTCATGAATCTCCCTTCATGATTTTAGATCCCGTGCACACCCAAAAGAAAGCGTTTGTGCATTCTCAAATCTCCATTCACAATTTTAGATCCCGCGCACACCCAAAATAAAACATGTACACCAATGTGTAGGTAATCTCATGTCCCCATGCATTGTAAAAAAAATCTCATACCCAAAAGAACCACCCAGAGAAAATGCAGGGGCAAGCGTGGGAAGATCCTCACCCGCAGAGACAGAGGCAGTTGATCGACGCAAAGGAGCAGTAAGAAGGAAGGGGAAAGTGTGGGAAGATACTCACCTGCAAAGTCAGAGGCATTTGATTGATGCAAAGGAACAGTAAGAAGGCAGGGGCAAGCATGGGAAGATCCTCACCTGCAGAGACATAGGCAGTTGATCGACACAAAGGATCAGTAAGAAATCTCATTGATGATCTATATCCACCCACATATGATGAACAATAAGGAAGAGTAAGAAAACACCACCCACAAATGATCTATATCCACTTGATATCGTTGACTCGTAACCAATTGAGCGATCTATAATCCCACCAGCTATTTCAACTGATATAGAGAAAAGAAAGGGATTTTACATAGTCTGGAGGAAAACAATTCTCCCTAGGACGTAAAAAAATGTCAAGCAACAGAGGGAAATGAGCAAAGGGATCTGATTCTTTCCATAATGAGGTATTTCATACTCAATTTATAGATTTTTGCATGTTCCATTGCTTGTCTGAATTGTATTTTTTAGCTTTTTTGTTTCAAATTATAAAAGAATACATTTCCTCTGTATATATAGGGTTTATTGTTTTTATTTTTAAATTTAAAATAAGAAATTTATTGTACATATATAGGGACATGACCCAGAGAAACTGAAAAAGGCAATGGCTTCTATATTGGGGGTAGAAACAGTGAAGAAACTAGAAGGTATGGACTTGTCCATGCTTGCCAAATATGTGGAAGAAGGATCTACTAAAGGCACTGAATTAGTCCAACCAAACCAACCCTCTCAAAGGGAATCAATTAATTCCCCATCAATTCCTAGATCGTGCAAAAGATCAAGGAGAAATTCAATCTCAATAAAATCTAAGAATGTGGAACAGGGAGTAGAGACGTCTAATGTACGAACCACTCCTGGGTCATAGATTTCTTCCACCACCAATACATTATATGCATCTTGCATTGGTACATACAAAACCAAGGTAGAATATGATGTTGTTTATGGGAATATCGGAATGACAGATGTCGGGAAAGTGTTCATTCATAGGTTGAAGGAATCATGCCTTCAACACTTCAAATACCATCTACATCTTCTGTTCTTGAAGACACCCTTGCACCTTAAAAAAGAAGTCATCAATGACATGGAGACTGCATTTGAGACAGGTTGGTCAGTAAAGTAGATTAAAAAACAAATGACTCAAAATTGCAAGAGATTTTGTTGCAACCAAACGAAAAAGATAAAAGGAATTCCTCTCGAGCTAAGGAACAAAAGAAGGCCAATTGATGTAAGTGTGAAAGTATGGAAAGAGATTGTGAAAGCATATGATAGAGTGTATGCACGGAGGAAGTCTAGTGAGGAGAGCATACATGCATTTGAATTTTCGACACTAGATTATTTCAAATTCATTAAACAATTTTTATATTTTACTGGTGCATAATCTAAATTGAATTAGTGTATGTTTCAGGACAAGGCCTCGAAGGATAGGCTTGCCAAATTTTGTTGCCACACATCATAGTGGCCGAACAAGAATAGAAGCCTTAATATGCAAGTTTGTAAATCCTGGGAATATCTGAAATGATGTTTTTTTTTAAATTTTGTACAAAAAAGTAAATGATTGCATATTAATTACTTTAACTAGTCCATCTGCCACATTTTGACAGGAGCAACAATATGGCCATTATCCATCACAATACGAATTCAAGATGATACAGGAAAAAACGTGGTCTGATTTTGTTATCTGGACGGAGAATAAGGTATCATTAGTTGACTTTCAATAACTTAGTTGGATATTGTTATGTTAATATGTCAATTTGCATTTCTTGTATTGAGTTGTTTATTTATGTTAGCTTGAGTCAGAAGGCTCTAGTGCAACTATACAATTTTTTTTGGCCCCTTTTCTCTCTTTCTCTTATAGAGTCTTAGAAGAATGGCATGGTCAAATAAAATAAACATTTTTATTGATCCGTGTTACCCTTCATGAGCATATTTCTCATAATGGGGTTGGAATGGATTGATAATAACAAGTACTAGAGTCCTCTAACTCAAATCCCCTATCATATTCTCACATTCATCCTTCTTATTTGTTGGTGGGGTAAAGATAGAATGTAGCTCTCCATTTTAAGAAAATGGTGTATTTGGAGTGGATCTCATCCATAGGCCTTTAGGTGTTTTATCAATAATTGGTAGCTCAGATGGGCCTTGTTCATATTTTCCCATATCTTTTATTTCCTTGAAACCCATGGTTTGGATCATGGGAAAGACTTGTTGTTAGGTTTAGATTTCTCATGTCCTAGAAAAATCATATTCATCCTCATCATTATCATGTACCTCATCATGATTTTAACCCCCTTCTCCTCATCTAAAAGGAGGCATGTTTCCCATTACACCATGCTCGGATCAATAGAACGCTAGTTATGTTGGACTCCTGGCACCTGCTTCCAGCTAGGGGGACCCCTCTCCTTTGATTCCATCGCCCAGAAAAGTGTTTGTTAGAGGATCTCTAGAACTAGGGTTTAGCTTAGTGAGGCACAATGCAAATCCAACACAGGGGGTCAAATTTCAAATCCCCTGTGTCGGGAAATTGTGGGCACTGTGGTCATGTGGGTGCTAGTTGTACACACTTTATGGAGCTTACAAAACTCAGTTATGTCGCTTGGTTGTGATTTTGTGCCCTCGGACCAAATTGTCATTGTGTCCCTGAATGGCTTCAAGAGGAGAGTTGCAACTCGCCATAACACCCAAACTGTGCATCAGATAAAAAAAAACGCTAGTTATGTTGGACTCCTGGCACCTGATTCCATCTAGGGGGACCCCTCTCCTATGATTTCATCTCCCATAAAAGTGTTTGTTAAAGGATCCCCAGAACTAGGGTTTAGCTCAGTGAGGCACAATGCAAATCTGACATAGGGGTCAACTTTCAAATCCCCTGTGTTAGGCGATTGTGGGCACCATGGTTGCGTGGGTGTTGTTCATACACACCTTCCAGAGCTTACATAACCCAGTTATGTTGCCCGATTGTGATTTTGTGCCCCCAGACCAAATTGTCATTGTGTCCCTGAATGACTTTAATAGGTGAGTTGAAACTCGCCATAGCACCCAAACCGTGCCTTAGATCGATGAAACACCAGTTATGTTGGACTCCTGACACCAGATTCCAGCTAGGGGGACCTCTCTCCTGTGATTCTGTTGCCCAGAAAAGTGTTTGTTAGAGGATCTCCAGAACTAGGGTTTAGCTCAGTGAGTCACAATGCAAATTTGACACATGGGGTCAACTTTCAAAGCCCATGTGTCGAGTGATTGTGGGAACTGTGGTCCTGTGGGCATTGGTCATACACACCTTCTGGATCTTACAAAACTTAGTTACGTCACCCGATTGTGATTTTGTACCCCTAGACCAAATTGCCATTATGTCCCTCAATGACTTCAGGAGGCGAGTTGCAACTCGCCATAGCACCCAAACCGTGCCTTGGATCGATGAAACACCAGTTCTGTTGGACTTGTGGCACCATATTCTAGCTAAGGGGACCCCTCTCTTGTGATTTCGTCGCCCAATATTTTTTTTTTTAGAGGATCTCCAGAACTAGGGTTTCGCTCAATGAGGCACACTGCAAATCCGACACAAGGGGTGTTGAGTTGTGAAAAAGGTATAAATATTCTCCTTATTCCCATGGTTTATGATATATTCTTGATTGAATTTTCTAGTAATTAGAAATAATTAGGAAATAAAATGATTAAAAAGTCTTCTAGAAATGTTATTGAGTGATATTAGATAATTTCTGAATTTCGATTTGAATTGTTTGATTTTATTGCAGAAATGGACAATTATGGTTAAACTCAAGACATATAAGAATATTATGAAGATTTATAGACTATTGGAGGTCGAAGAAATCAGGCGCAAAGCAGTTTTGAGGAAGATTGACTCTCTATTTTGTAATCTTTATAAATAGTAAAAGCAATCCTGAGGATTTATCGATCCTCAAGATAGCTTAATTTACCCATATCATTGTAATATATAGAGGGTGATGAACCATAGAGAAAAAACCAAGAAATATATCCAAGCATTCAGATCTCTGAATTGCTCTGTACAAGCAGTCCATTGTCAATGTTTTACCAATTATGGAATTAATAGAAGCCGTGTGCATTTTTACCATCTTTGTGTACTGAGTTTCTAGCAACAATACCTTCTGAAGACCCTGGGCCTAGTCAGAAGGAGTTACTGTCTCAATCTGTAATCGTATCAATTTGATTTCAGTTTTGTGATTTAAATCTCTTTGCAACAGTTAAGATAAATGCGTGAGTGTGTTTATGTTTTCATAAATTGGTTATGCTATTTAATTACAGAGGATATATGTTTCATTTGAATGTTATCGATTGTTTTTCCATTTCCCATTGTTGTAGTTTATCGTTTGAAAGTTCCTCTCATTTTCACATGCGTTGTTCCTTTTATTAAATTTACAATTGTTGTTCCTTCTCTTAAATCTGCATTTGTTATTCCTTCTCAATTTTATAGTACTTAGATGTTATTTTCCAGCAGGTTAGACAATCATTGATAGTTTGGTTTATTAAGTATTTTTCATAGATTAAATTACTGTTTCTTAGCTAGATGAATTCAACAATTCAGTTAATGCTTTTAATTCACAGTATGTTATTGATCAGATTTCAATTCTGTTGAGTAAGATCTTAGTTTTATATTTTTTAATGAATGTGTGAGGAACTTGATTATTGATAAAATCAGATTTTCTTTGACTACATGATTTTAACCTCTACAACTATCTGCATAGACTTTGCTGATATTCTTAAAAGAAAAGACGAATCCTTGGTTGATAAATTAATGTTAAACTAAGGTTGTTTTTAGGACATCTTTGGAGCCCAACATTTTGGCGCCGTTGCCGGGGAGAATGCCAAATATAACATAGGTTGCATCTCTGGAGGATGAGGTATTGAAAAAAAAAGGTAAGAACCTACGTAGGCAACAAGTAAAATTATTGTGCCAACGCCTACCTTCAGTTGATGCATAGAGGTTATATAGGTGCTTAAATTTTGTGTCTGTGTGTATGACTAAGAAGAAAGAACCTGAAAAAACCAAAACCCCTACCAAAAACTACAAAAGCCCAGGGTCCGGTGCCCCGTGGAAGAAGCACTTTCATAGATGAAATCATTCGAAAAGCTGAATCTCAAGCCTCGGTTGGACCTTGAAAAGGATCCACCTGAATCCCTCAAGTAGAAAATTCACCAAATGGAGCTCATGCTGAGGTTCATAGTGGAACTGAAGGGACTGAGCAAAGTTTCCAAAACACACATACTTCGTCTCTCATCCCTTTAGACAAGGGAAATTCTTGTAATTTGAAAGAAGGAGAAGGGGAGACCAGTGGAGTTGCTGAGGCAAACCCACCACCACCTAAACTTGGATCTCCTGTGATTCTGATAGAAGAAGGAACACCTAAAATCCCAGATATAGGCGGTGCGATTAAATCTCCTAAGGGACCAAATAATCAACCACCTCGAATAGAACACCCAGACCAAGAGATTCCTGAAGGTTATTGGCGTATTTTTGACCAAATGACACAGCCAAATCAATTGGGGACCCAAACTTCCACTTTGGAATATACTATAGTTGATCCAGTTGCTAATGCCCCAATGAAATCCATTCCACTGCAAAATCTCCCAACCTTTCATGGATTGATATCAGAGGACCCTGATGCGTTCTTGTTTGAATTTGAGGTCCTGCGTAGAGGCTATGACTACACCTCTGATCCCCAGAAACTCAAACTGTTTCCTTCCACTTTGAAAGGAGAAACTCTATAATGGTTTACGAGACTAGGAGGGGGAACTATAAATTCATGGGATGAAATGAAACAAGCCTTCCTTAAGAAATATCAAGACTACTGTAGAACCAGGGATTTCAAAGACGAAATATTTCAAATGACTGCAAAAGAAAATGAAACACTAGAAGAATATGTTGAAAGATTTCAATATAACTTCCAGAGATCACCTTACGGTACATTACCAGGTGAGGTACTTAAAGCCACTCTGATAAAAGGTATGAAGGATGAATGGGTAGAAACATTGAATTTAATGGGGAAAGGTGATATTTATCAAGAAACTTATGATACCATTATCCAATTGTGCATCAGGTGTTCATGTGGAAGTACATGAACCAGATCGGGAATGCAGGCTCCCCTCACCAGAAATAGCAACATTACTAGCAGGGGTGTCACCCGAGTAGAATTTGGTAATATTTTAGAAAATTTTAAACCGACATTTTGAGTACTCTGACTACACAATTTGATGTTCTGCAGGCTAAACAAAAACATACAAAAGTAGAGTAGTCATTGGCCATATTTTTCCATCGATGTAGAAAGAAACATGGTCCGAGGGAATGTCCTTTGGATGTGGTTCGAGTTTGCACCATCTGTGCCAAGGACCATGCGATGGAGCAATGCCCATCGCTCCCAGGACTAAAAGATGTCTTTAAAGAAGCGAAAGAGGAAACATAACTAGTATATCTGATAGCTCAGCATCACCAATGGCAGGGTCATCCCCCAGGTATGCTACAAGATCCCTCTTCTTTCTTTTCTGGGCAATATAATCAACAACATAATTCTGGAAACACATGGCAAGGCCAACCATTTTATAACCCCACATGGAAGTCCCAACAATATCCTATTGCACCCTGGCCAAATCAATCAACTGCAAATCCCACCTGGCCTAACTTGTAATACCCTACCCCATCTTGGCATAATTCAAATAATAACCCCTATCCTTCACAGTGGACTAACAAAGTTTCCCAAGCCCCCAATTGGAATCAAAATTGGCAGCGCCCCATGGGAATGACCAATCAACCCATGGGGATGGATCCTCAAGCTCAACCCACTTTCCAAGCCCCACTTCAATTACCCCAGAACCCTCAACCTCAAATGCACCCTCAATTACCAGCTCAACCCAACCCAAATCCTAAAAAAAGACCAGCCTAGTTTGTGCAAATTGTTGAGAATTTGGAAGGGGAAATCAACTCAGTAGGGTGCAACGAACTCCGATTGAGGTCACGGCGTATAATTTATCCTGAAGAAAGTGACATTCACCAAGAGCAGGAGAATGAAAATAATATACAACCAACAATAACACCCTCGACTATAAGAAGAGCAGGGGGGAAACACAGTCGAGCAACATAATCCTAATGAGGACATAATTCCTCCTGCCCCATTTCCCAAGAGGGTAATGATAGAAATACCAAATGTATATCCTAACTTCGATATTGTAGGGGAACTAGAGAATCTATATGTTAATATCCCACTCCTACAGGCTCTGTAAGACATCCCAATTTATGCAAAGACAATTAAGGAATTATGTGGGAAGAAGCATGTCAGGAAAGCTAAAAATCCATCAACTGTTCACGTGGTAGGAGCCTTGTCCGATATCATTTTAGGCAAGCAGGAGTTGGTCAAGTATATATATCTAGGGAATCCAGTGGTAACAGTTCAGATACAGGGTTGTTTTTTTTGAAATACACTAGTGGATTTGGGGGCAGCCATTAATATTCTGACCATTGAGACCTGTAACGTCCTGGGTATCACATCCTTCGAACCTATTTCAATTATGTTACAATTGGCTGATAGATCAGTGGTTAAACCAGTCAACACATTAAAAGATGTAGCAATTTCGGTCGACTCTTGGGAATACCCAACTGATTTCCTAGTTATCAACCCAAGAAGTAGACTCTATGGACACCCATTGATATTGGGAAGACCATGGCTCGCAACATCATATACATAGATAGGATGTCGCACAGGAAACATGACAATTTCTAGAGGAAGTGCTACAAAGAACCTCATCCTGTATTCTCCAGCTAAACCGAGTCCGCCTATCATACATCAACAATTCCCACCACCTAGATATCCAGAAAATAATCTACGATCTCCTCTCACACTGGAAGAAGATCTCAGACTCAAAAACCAACTAGAAGATGATGTGATCAATAGCTTCATTAACATCCCAACTATTATAAGCAACCCAACATGTCAAATGATAAGAGTTGTTTTAGATAATGAAGCATAGGGAGATCCTTTGGAAGAATTGATGGAGCAACAGATTCCCACTACTACGGTCCATAATATCATATCAGTTGAAATTGCACTAGGGAGGTTTCTAAATGTTAATGCTAATTTGAAAGAGCAACAACAACAAAAAATGATTCATATCCTTTCTAAATATAAGCAGGCTTTTGCTTGGGAGTATTGCGATATGAAGGGCATTGAACCTCAACTCTGTACACATCATATCTATATTGAGAAAGATGCCTGACCCATCCGATATCCCCAACGAATATTGAATCCTCATCTCAGGGATGTTGTTAAAGAAGAGTTACAAAAACTGTTGGATGTAGATTTCATATACCCTATTTCAGAAAGTCGGTGGGTCTCTCCACTAGTAATCATCCCCAAGAAGAATGGAAAATGGCGGATCTGTGTAGACTATAGAGAACTCAATAAAGATACCTAGAAGAACCATTTCCCCCTACCTTTTATTGACCAGGTCCTTGATACTTTAGCATGGATGCAATTTTTCTCCTTCCTAGATGGATTTAGTGGTTATAATTAGATTCAGATTGCTCTAGAAGACCAGGATAAAACTACATTTACATGTCCCTGGGGTACCTTTGCATATAGAGTATTTCCCTTTGGATTATGTAATGCACCAACCACATTCTAGAGAGCCATTTTGAGCATATTTTCTAATTTGATAAACGAAGGACTTGAAGTTTACATGGATGATTTCACCCCTTATGGTACTGATTTTGATCAACCTCTAAGAAATATGGAAAAGGTATTGGAATGATGCATTACTACCAGGATATGCTTGAGTCATGAGAAGTTTCATATGATGATGATTGAAGGTGTGGTACTAGGACACTATGTTTCTGCAGATGGAATCAAGGTAGATCCAACAAAAATAGAGGTAATCCTTAATCTGCCTACACCTCGTACACAAACTAAGGTACGTAGTTTCCTTGGCTATGCAAGATATTATTGCAAATTCATAGAATTTTTTTCAAGAATAGCTGCACCTTTACATGCTTTAACTGGTAATGTGGAATTTCAGTGGTCTGATAAATGTGATGTTGTGTTTGCAAAACTCAAAAGGTTGGTTTCAACAACACCGATGCCAAGAGGACCAAACTGGAAATTACCATTCCACATCTCTACAGATGCATCATATATCGCCATAGGCGCTATACTTGGACATGAAGAAGACAAGAAACCTTATGCTATTTATTTTATTAGCAAAAATCTTACTCCCACTGAATTAAATTACACAGTAACATAAAAAGAATTTTTAGCCATTATACATTCTATCAATAAATTTCGCCACTATATAACAGACTATCCAGTTATTCTGTATACTGATCATTTTGCTATTAAATATTTATCTAACAAACCGATTACATGGGCGGGTTACTCGGTGGTTATTACTATTGCAGGAATTAAACGTCAACATCAAGGATCGACCCGGAAGAGAGAATATCAATGCAGATTTCTTGTCTCGTGTACCCAAAACAAATGACTCTTTGACAGTAGAAGACCAATTTCCAGATGAACACCTGTTCATTCTCACTATTAAGACACCGTGGCATGATGATGTGGCGAATTATCTGGCAGCGGGGAAACTACCAGCACACCTATCATCAAGAGAAAGGAAACTGATCGTCCAACGCAGTGCATGGTTCACCTGGATTGGTGGATATCTTTTCCACACAAGGGCTGACCTCCAGATCTGAAGATGTGTAAGAGATGATGAAATTTACGATGTCTTGAAGGCAGGTCATGATGAGCCCTATGGTAGACATTTTCCAGAACGCAGAACTAGGCATAAGATTTTACAGATGGGCTACTATTGACCCTCAATATTCAAATACGCAAATAAATATGTCCAGGCCTGTGATAGTTGTCATAGGATGGGTTGACCGAGCCAAGATTATGAAATGCTCCTACAAGCACAAGTGGTGGTAGAACCTTTTAAGAGATGGGCACTGGACTTTGTTGGCCCCTTCAACCCAAAATCAAACCAGAAGGCCTATATACTAGTTGCAATAGACTATATGACCAAATGGGTAGATGCAGTAGCCTTGTCAAATGCAACGGAGGAAGCAGTCATTAAGTTTCTCTTCGAGTTATTTGTACACTATGGATTACCCAGGGAAGTAATCACTGATGGAGGGTCACAATTTACAACCCATAAAATCACGACCACTCTGCACAATTATCATATTAAACACAGAGTTACCTCCCCATACCACCCACAGGAAAACATACAAGTAGAAAGTACCAATAATGTCTTGGAGGAAATTTTGACAAAAACAGTCTCAACAAACCATTAGAATTGGGTAGCTGATCTTCCAAATGCCTTATGGTCCTATCGCACAACATGGCGTAACACTATTGGCTAGTCTCATTATCATCTAGTCTATGGAAACGAACTTAACTTTCCAATTGAATTTGATATCAAGACCCTAAGAATGGCCCAAGAAATTGGACTGGATCTTATGGAGGCACACTCACAACGCTTACAACAACTCAATGAGTTAGATGAAGCACACATGTTCTCTCTTCAACGCACAACTATTATTCAGAAGCAGAGAGCTAGCTGGCATGATAAACATATCAAGAAGAAATCCTTCCAGAAAGGTGATTAGGTGCTTCTCTACGATTCCATATTTCAGGGTTTTCCTGGAAAATTACAGACAAGGTCGCTGGGACCATATGAAATTAATGAAGTTCACAATAATGGCACCGTCACTCTAGTTACCATCGACGGGTTTGGTTCTCCCTTTTTGGTAAATGGACATCGGCTACAACTCTACCATCAACCGCTTTCAAAAGAATCTTTTTGCCAAGAAGTAAGTAAGGATCCCACTGTTCAGATTATAGCTGGTTGGGAAGGTAACCCAACAGCCTCAACTTCTTAAAATTGTGATTTTTACCAGCACTGTACATATTGTATATAACTTTCTTTACATATTTAATTGAGTTTTTTTTACTTCCTAGGAAAGTCATTATAGGAAAATTGGGAAAACAAAAACCAGAAAAGATGACTATAATGAATATAATTAGCACTCTTTTCTGTTCCTTGCTCCTGTCTCACTTTGAAAAACCCATTGAATATAAACCTTGTTTTCATAGAAGATGAATATGTCATGTTCCACAACAAAAATCGGGTGACTGTAGTAGATAAAAAAATAAATGCATGACACTAACAAACCATCATTGAAGAAACCTACCCATAAAAATTAAATGAATTTAGTTGATGACTAATCAATCCTAGATTCACTAAAAAAAAATGTTTGCGGGAGGTTTCCAATCACTTAATTAGATGGCTAATTTTTTTTTTTTGAACATCATAGTTGTCGTTCATTTAAAACGGAACAACTATTGTTCCCTTCATGCGATTGTTGTTTCCCTTGCGTATAGTTGCCGTTCATTTGAAATGGAACAACTGTTGTTCCCTTCGTGCGATTGTTGTTCCCTTTGCGTTTAGTTGAAGTTCATTTGAATAGAACAACTGTCATTCCCTTCGTGCAATTGTTGTTCCCTTCATGGGTAGTATCATCCATTTGAAAGTAATGATTGTCGTTCCCTCTGTTACAACTGTTGTTCCCTTTGTCATGATTGTCATTCCTTTTTTCGGATAGCGTTGTTCATTCGAAAGAAACAATTGCTGTTCCTTTTACAGTTTTTCCTTATTGTTGTTCCTTTCTTTCAAAAGTCACGATTCTTTTCTCATGAACAAGACTACCATTATTACATTAGTGACTCCTTTGGGTATGACCTTCACTAATTAATTTTAACCAGCACCACTTCTAATTATCATAGTAACAATTTGTCATTTTTTTGTGGACTATCTAGCATACGTTATCGAATTGTTTTTGGATTAATTTCTCTGAATTATCTTAAATATTGTTCATAATCCTTAACCACCATAATTCATTTATTTCCCCTATATATATACATATACTTGAATGATAATTTTCCTTCATATCATAATAAGGAGTCTAAAGCACATTTTACTTGGCATTCTTACACTTCTTACACCATCCCTTACTCTTAAGGAGTAGATGAGCCCCCCTTAATAGAGCCTAAAAAAAACAAAAAATGATGGAAACAACAATTAAATATAAGTAATAAACTTCTCCCACAAAGGATAGGGGGTCTCATCACAAGCCAACCTACCATGGTCATAAGATAATAACATAAGTGACATTCCCACTATGGATACCACACTAGGGAAATGGCCTTTAACATTTTCTTCATCAAAGGACAAGAGGTCTCATCAGGAGCCGACTTGTTCACTTAGGTTACAATCTAGTGAGTGGCATTATCGTTATCTGGCCACCAAACCAAGATAGTGATATTTTTGGGAAAAAATGATTCAAACTATTTATTAAGGATACATGCTAATCTATGGGTTAAAAGACAACTCTGTTGAGGATATGGACGCCTGCTAGCAGTAGTGGCTCTGCCTGTGGTATGGAAGTTTACCTTAAATAAGCCAAGTTTTTTGTGTGTTCCTAGACTTCCTTTCCTAACAAAGAGGTTATCATTCTGGTTATATCCAATAACAAGGGAAAGTAACAAGGTTATGACATGTGGAATATTTCTAAACACGTGAACAAATTTGAATTACTCATAATATTTTTCCTTAAACGTTTTTTTGAACATAGGTATGTCAATTTGAATTTCTCACAAAAGAGTGATTATTGTTCATGATTTTCGTTAAAGTGATTTTGAAGGTTACTAATGATTGTTCTCCCAGCATCGACGACAACGTAGTAATTGCTCCTCACTTGAACTACCTGCCATCATTACACTCGCACATGTCGACGATCGAGGTTGGCCTTTTCATTTATCAGGGGGTAGATATTCTGCACATTTACCAATAGATCATAATGATTTCAATAAATGAGAAAACTCACATTTTTATATACATTTGCTTTTCTATGATATTCACCATTTCTGGTAATATTTTCTCAAAAGCTGGTCAAACTAAGTTGTAGTTGGGAATGATAGTTTTCCTCATCTGTTTAAAGAAGACATGGGTGAATGAAGTGTACGCTGAGAGCCCACATTGCTGCAGGTAACCGACCAGGCAAGGGAAATTTTGCATCGTTTGGGGTGGAAAAAATATTTCACCAGATTGCAGGGATATGACACAAATATCACTCTAGTATTTTTCTAGAACTTGCAGAGAGGAGTCTCCGTGATCCGAGACATACAAATTCCAGTCACTGAGGAAATTATAGTGGAGTTAACATGCCTCCCCATCGAAGGCATACAGTGGACCGAGAAGTATACAACACTCAAGGAGGTCGTGGAGTCCTTCGTAGAACCTGGAGAAGAAATCGATAAAAAAGGGAAAGGACTCAACCCCACCACTCTCAGTGAGCCATGGAGGGAGCGAGGAGGAGTATGTTAAGGTCCTAACCCGCACATAGGTATATTAATGTATTCGGATGTAATAAAGGTCAATATTAATAAGACCTTTCAATAAAATAGAATAAGGCGGATGTAAGAAGACCTAATAGAAGCTTCCACTTCTAGAAGGATCTTCCTCTAGATGCTTCTTTAGAAAATAGAGGAGTCGAATTATGAAACCTAGCTTGAATATTAATGTGTAACAGAGCGCTGCTCGATTGGAGTTGCCCTCAGAAGAGGCCTGTGAACATTATATCTGAATCAAGGGTACTATTTCTGTTCAAATTATGCTATTTCTGTTACTATTTCGTATATCATTTCTGTGTATTGTGAAGATTATGCTGGATATTTTACTGTTATTCTGTTATTTCTAGCATTTCGTTCCTGTTCTGCATATTTTATATATCTGGTATCTTGCAAATGGTATCGAGCACTTTCCTTGGCAGAAATTGTGGGTATTTTTTCAGAGGGTAGAGACGTATTCCAGCGTCTTTAGAAAGCACAGAGATCTGTCGTTAGCGCATAAACCCGCGGTTGTGGGATTCATGCAGGAAATACAAGTTGGTTGGTTCTTAAGCGCGTTTGTTGTTGTGGCCACCCTTGTAACCCTGTTGGCACCCTTCAGTGGTAGCGCATCCGAAAGCACCACCAATGTGTACGGACTGGCCTAGATTTCCTGAAGCCCTCTGTGATAAACCTATCGGCCGCCGGACTGCTATAGTGTCCGAACAACACCTCGGAAGATACTCTCTAATTACCTGGGTAGTCGAGTGGTACGGCTAAAAAATTTGCAGTCTATCCTCATAGTTAGTGCCCTGAGATGTGGGCGAGTACTACTGTTGGACCACATATATCGAGCTATGGCACGGAGCAAACCCTTGTCTGTAGAAACCCTGAATACCTAACCATTGGGAACATAAACGAAATTTAAACAAGTTATACCGGCGAGATCTATTAACCCGCACATCTAACCATTCGGGTTGCTAAGTAAATACTCTCTGGTTCAAATTTGGGGATTTCAGTACTGCAGCATTCTTCAGACCAAAGCATAACCCGCAGTTGTTAAAAAAAAAAAAAAAAAAAGTATAAATTTTTTTTACCATTATTTGAGACCTATCATTAGACTCATCTCTTCGCCTCATCACTTTCCCCATATCATTTTCTGCAAAATTCCTGACCTCGCCCGCACCCTTTTCAGTTCACCCATTTTGGCAAACCCTTGTCTGTAGAACCCTTGAATACCTAACCATTGGGGAACATAAACAACAATTTAAACAAGTTATACCGGCGAGATCTATTAACCCGCATCTGTATTCGGGTTGCTAAGTAAATACTCTCTGGTTCAGAATTTGGTGATTTCAGTACTGCAGCATTCTTCAGACCTATAGAAATTTTTTTACCATTATTTGAGACCTATTCCATTAGACTCGTCTCTTCGCCCTCATCACTTTCCCCCATATCATTTTTCTGCAAAAATTTATGACCCCGCCCGCACCCTTTTCAGTTCACCCATTTTTTCACCATTATTTGAGACCTATTCCATTAGACTCATCTCTTCGCCCTTATCACTTTCATCCATATCATTTTTCTGCAAAAATTTCTGACCCCACCCGCCCCCTTTTCAGTCACCCGTCATCATGGCCCATACCCGTAACCAAGAACTAGAGTCTCGCTTCAACACCCTGCAACATGGTTTACTTGAGACCCAACAAGAAGTGAAACAAATCACTGCTACCATTGCCTCCCGTGACGCCTCCATGAATGCATCTGTCCAGGTAGCCGTGCAGTCCGCAATGGCAGAAGTCAAAAATGAACTTGAATCTGTCATGGTAGCCCTCTGCACCAAACTCAAAATCCCTCTCGATGATGATGTACCTAAAAAGACTGAAGGTGAAACCTCTTCCCATTCCTTTCAACCACATCACTTTC